>JBBPLR010000288.1:0-25045 GCA_038089915.1 Sutorius australiensis | reverse complement strand
CTCTACTAAGGCTTGAAGCCTTTACTCAAGTCCCTAGACTTCTAGTGCCACTTAGATGTGCAAGCACATTCCAGTCACTAAGTCTATTATCTTATCTCGAAGATAAGATCAAGCTTATCAGCAGGACTGATTGTCTTATCAGTCACAAAGTATTGATTACTATTGTTGACATTATTATAGAGTTCAGGATGCACATGGCATCACTGGTCTAGATCAGATCTCATCTGATCTTAGGGATCTGGAATCCCTCATGTTACCCATGAGGCCACTGCCTCACCATGCCTTGATGGCATGTATAATCTTCCATTCTGCCACATCTCATGTGAGCAGCAAGTATTTAATATGAAAGGGGCTGTCCCCCTTTCTTCTATGCACACATGCATTGCATGTATGTTTTTCCTTCCATTCTTATTTATTAACTTCTATTCTACATAGCCTTGAAGGCTATACCTATGCTTCCATTCTGAGGCTCTGCCAACTCATGGTAACCTCAAGGACATTTACCATACCTAGATAGATCTATAGATTAGATCTCAACATATGTAAATATTCTAGACTCTATATATACCCAAGGGTGCTAGCTGGTTAACCTCAGTCTAGTTCACTTTGGATTTCCTCACCTGAAGCAGGCAGGAGGATACTTCCCCAGTCCCCACTAGTACTCAGAGCATAAGCTGCTCTCAAGTCAAGTTTAGGGTTGTGCACTTGTCTCAATCCCTGTCCAGCAAGCTTGGACATTCCAGAAAGCAGTCTACTGACCTAGGGGTTTGGGTTGTTTCATTGGGTATACCCAGACTATAAATTCTGTACTGGTACTTTCAGAACAGGGGAATCAAATCATCCATGTGCTCTTCCCTATCATCTCTGAGTCAATTTGCATCAGCAGAGTCATCCTTTGGACCTCATTCTCATCCAGAATATAATTCCCTCCTTCTAGTCCAGAATTTTGGTTTTCAGCCATCCTCTTCTTTCTAGTCCTCTGGACCTCTTTCCAGTGCTGCAGGCAGTCTCAGCAAACCCTTTTCATCACCCAACCTTACCTTCAGAACCCCAGGGATGAACATACTTGCCCTATCTCGCATCCACCTGACTTTTATCACCTACAGTGCTCAAGCCATACATATGCTATGTGGATCTAGCAATCAACAACTCAGGGGCTATGTCCGCCCCCTAGGTTTTGGGTTGTTTCACCAACACCAAGCATGACATCACTCACTGTTACAGGGATATACTTTTTGCCCCTATTACATAAGTGTTTGCAACACCCAACAACTATGCTCAAGTCACTATGTTCCCTTACCCAAGGCTATTGACCTCTAAGCGCTCATTGTCAACTCAAGCACTCAACATGCTACAATTCTAAGTCCACACTCCCACGCCTAGTGTTTGGTCATGTGGACATATAAGATTCAAACCCAGATGAATAGAGTTTGCCTCATGGTTTGCTTCTTTACTTCTTTTCATTTTTGTGCTATGGAAGGCTGTGCCATGCTGCGCACTTCATCTCTGCTCGCAGTCTCATGGCTGTTCACTTCCATTCCACACTGCCTCAAAGGCAATGTACCCACAGCCCTATGGCTGTATGCTAACCCTATGCCCTAGAACATTCTAGGCCAATATATCTATATAGAGTAGTAGATCGTTAGATACGACCACCACATGTACATACAGTAGAACTGTATATAAACCCAAGGGTCTTGCCTGGTATTCCCAGTCAAGTCCTCTTGGAGAGTTCCCCTCTTCTAAGGTACGACTCAGTTTACATCTTCCCTTAGTCACTGAGCCTAGTGCAACCTAGTATCTTTAGGGTTGTTTTACCCACTACTGCACTGAGACCTCTGTGCAAGAGATGAATGAAAGGACTGATTCATTTACAGAGAGGGTCATGTCCAAAGTGAAGGAATAGATAATATGTAGGGATTGTGTGTGATGATCGCTCTCCTTTGCCAAGGTACCATGTAAATGGGTCCATCATTAACACATCCTTGCCTTCAACTAAAGCTCCACCATGTTGCTTCATTCTGGCAGCCCCAACAACAGTCAGGCTGGGATGAGGCTATTGTTATTCCTATCATTGTTTGCCCAAGGGGAATGCTAGGGGCTGGCCTTGCACTAGTGGATTGCCTGCCAGTGATGGCATGCCTTGGGGTGAACCTCCTGAATGACCTCTTTAAATGTGAGGTCTTGTTCGTATTGTTTGCGTGTTGTAGAGAGCTACAACTCTCTAGGTTCATATCCTAGGTTTTTACAGCATTCCTCAAGTGTCTGCTCCTGGACTGGAATAATTTCACTGATGCAGTCAAAAGGTTATATCCCAGATGCTCGGGTACTGACTGATTTTGTCAAGTGGACATACAGCACCTCATTGAGGATTATCAAAAGAAACAGATGCATAGCCAGGATGACCTGGGAGAATATACTCGAAAATTCACTAAAGTATCTGCTATCTTGATTGCTAACCACAAACTTTCCGATATGGAGAGGGATATGATATTTCTAGCAGGTTTTCTGCCCACTCTCAGAGACTGGATTCGTTACTGGTTAGCGATCATCCAACCAGACATTTATCTGGATGACCCCTATCCAATGGAAGAAGTTATAGCCATGGTGAAATTCCTATTATCTGGTTCTGCACTATGTGCTTCCTACTCGTTATCCGCTTTGGACATCTTACCAACAGCGCATGTGCCTCTCCAACATCAACTCCCTGTTCCTACTTTTACCCCAGCTCCAGCAGCTAAAGTTGAATCCAAGACTTACACCAGATCTGATCTGCTGTGTGGATTCTGTGCAGGTATCGGACACTTTACACGGAATTGTGAAATCAGTTTAGAGTATATTAGACTTGGTAAAGCTACTAAGGGCACGGATGGTAGACTCTATCTGCCGGATGGTTCTTGTATTCCATGCATACCCAGATGTAGCTGTCTTAAAGATGTGATTGATCATATCGCACAGAACCCAACTCCCACCTCGACTTCTTCCACTTCCACTGCTCCAGTTTCTACTACTTTCAAGCAGGATCCTCCACACATATCCACTAATATCTTGGCGATGTCTTATCTGGGTACTCCTGCAGTACTTGACCTTGATTCCTCCACATTCATATCAACTATCACTTATCTGGGTTATGAAGCCAATCCTGAAGTGGACCTTCTGGATTTCCAACCTTATGTTGTTCAGGCTTGGGCTGCTTTTCAAGCAGACAGGGTACCAAAAGACAAAGGGAAATGAGTTAGGTTCAATGGAGTACAGGTTCCACCCTGGAAAATAACTCCAGATCTTTGTCCTGCTCCAGTGCCAACCATGAATTCTCGATCCGCTACTGTACCAACCTCTTCAAACCCTCGTGCAGCTACTGTATCCAAGGAGATGGAAGTCCTCTCCCCCGAGCTTCAGAATGCTGTGAAGAACAAAGCACCATCAACACCCCCCGACACTTCTGGTACTTCTACTCCTGCGCATTCCAACCCTTTCAGCCCTTCCAGAAATGCATACCCGTGCACGGGTTTGGCCAGCACACCATCTACTTTTCCCTCTTCCCAACAGTTTAGATATTTCTTTCCCCTAGAAGACAAAACAGCTCCCAAACAAGTCCTAGATCAGGTTCTGGGCACAAGTGTCCCAGTTTCAGTGAAGGATCTCTTTGCTGTGTCACCTGAGTTTCACAAACAATTCCAGGAAATAACTGCCATGAAATGAGTAGGCGGTCCCCTGCCTACTAAAACCATACAGGTTAATGAATTATCCAGATGAGATCCATCCTTAGTTAGCCATGAATTCAGACACAAGATGCTCTGGAATGAGGATGGACTTCTGGTCGCACACCATGACCTTCTGCTGCAGGCTCTGGAAGCCAAGGTCAGCCCATCCGGGCATTTTATCACAGGTGTTCTAGATTCCAGATCCTCAATAGTCGCTATGCCGAAGCGCATTTGGCAAGAACTGGGACTTCCAGTCTGATCTGACCATGTTATGCAGATGTCCTCTGCGAATGCCAGTGTGGACACCACCATTAGTGTTCTAGAAAACATGTCACTCGATTTTGGAGCTGGAGAAGTTATAGTTCAGGTCCAGATCCTGGCCTGAGCCAACTTTGACTTACTCCTAGGATGACCATTTCATTGCTTAATGAGCGCTACTACTGACGATTTCCAAGATGGGTCACAAACCATTACTCTGCGTGATCTGAATTCTGGAAAACAATATACCCTACTGACTAAATCGTGGTCAGAAGGTTGTCTGCTCTGTCGGGAGCATAAGCCCTGTAATAACCACCATTCCATTGTCGAAATGGATTTGGATTTTTGAGTTTTGATGATCCATCTAATGGTTGGGGAGATTCCATGATCCCTTGCAATTCTTCCTCTTCTTCCTCTTCTTCCTTTGCCGCTTCTGCCTCTGCCTTATCTGTCTCTACAGTTTCCACTTTATCTTTTGCGACTGCTTATCCGATTCCTTCCAAACATTATTCCTTCTTATCTTCCACTCAATCTGTGCTCCATCTGGATTCTGTTTCCACAGTTTCTGCAAACTATTCCTATGATATGATGTCTCATTCTTTGGCTTACAAGCCGGTTGTGAAGAAGGTTCATTCCATTGTAGCCCCTACGGGTGAGGAGTATCACATCATGCATTCTCTTCTGGATGATCTGCTCACCAGACTAAAACCTCTTCTGATTTATCCTCTGGATTTTGTTCCAGGAAAACAATTTACACAAGAATGCACTGACACTTTAGATCTTGATCCGGCAAAATGGCTCTGGCCAGAAGAAGTGAAAATCCTCCGCTGGCTTCTTTGAGAGCACGAAATGGCTTTTGCTTGGATTCCTACCAAGCGAGGTTGCCTCAATGAATGCTATTTCCCTCCAGTAAAGATTCCGACAGTTCCACATACCCCTTGGGCACTCTGCAATATTCCGGTTCTGCCTGCTATGTGGTCCAGTACTATTCAAATCATCAAAGATCGCATTGCATCCAGAGTTTATGAACCATCTATGGCTGCATACCGCTCACACTGGTTTTGTATCCTCAAACAAGATGGGAAATCACTCCAGTTGGTGCATGACCTCCAACCCCTGAATGGTGTCACTATCCAAGATGCCTCTACACCTCCTTTTGTTGAACACTTTGCCGAGTCCTTCACAGGATTTGCAGTATATGGCATGATGGATCTATTTGCCAGATATGACCAGTGTCCGCTGCATCCAGAATCTCGGGATTTCACTACTTTCAACAGTCCACTCGGTCTGCATCAGTTGACTACTGTCCTGATGGGATATATGAATGCAGTACAAATCTATCAGGCTGATATGGCATTTATCTTACAGGATAAAATCCCTCACCATACTTACCCATTTATCGATGACCTTCTGGTTAAATCACTCACCACCTGATATCAAAACCTGGATGGTTCCTATGAAACCATGCTGGACAATCCTAAAATTCACAGGTTTATCTGGGAACATCTCCTCGTTGTTCACCAGATTCTACAGTGCCTCCAGAATGTCAGAGCTATAGTTTCCACTAAAAAGTTTGTTCTTGCCGCTCCAGATGCTACTGTCATCAGACACAAGTGTACCTTTGAGGGCCAGATCCCTCATGAAAACAAGGTGCAAAAGATCCATGATTGGCCGGAATGCGAGACTCTAATGCATGTCCACAGATTTCTTGGTGTCTGCAGTGTCCTTCAGATTTTTATCCATGATTTCGCTACCATTGCTCATCCGCTTGTTAACCTAACCTGCAAGGGTGTCCCCTTTGAATGGGGAAAGCCTCAGCATATTGCTATGCAGACTCTCAAAGATGCAATCATCCATTCTCCAGCACTCCATTGCCTGGATTATGAATCCAGACAGGAAATCATTCTTGCTGTTGATACTTCACTAATCGCAGTCAGATACATTCTCTCACAAGAAGGAGAGGATGGAAAACACTATCCAAACTGATTTGGTTCTCTTATCCTCATGGGAGTGGAGAGCTGCTATTCCCAAGCAAAACTAGAGCTTTTTGGACTGTTTCGCGCTTTATGCATGGTCCACATTTTCATTTTTGGTCTCACTAATTTTACAGTGGAAATGGATGCCAAGTATGTCAAGGGTATGATCAATAACCCAGACTTACAACCTAATACAACCATCAATCAATGGATTACGGGTATCCTTCTGTTTACCTTTCATCTTGTTCATATCCCAGCAACCCAGCATACTGGTGCTGATGGTCTGTCTCGTCGTCTGCTGTCCAAGAATGATCCTCTGAAAGAGGATGATGTCAAGGATTGGCTGGATCGATCTTATTCATTTGCGATTTCGCTCCTAAATGACTGCTTCTCTCTGTCTTGCACTGCTTACTTCTCTAGGTTGCTGAGAATATCATGTGCTATCATTGCTACCTATCCACTATATGTCTCCACCACTTCTGCTGTCTCGGATTCCACTTCCTCTGATCCGGACCCATCTTCCACACATCTGTCACTTCCACATTCTGCTAAAGCTCTTGCAAGAGAAGCTCAGATTGCTCAGATTCACAAATTCCTTGACACTCATGTCCACCCTCTGGACATTTTGGACTCGGATTTCCAGTCCTTTGTCAATTCAGCTACCTGGTTCTTCATCCACAATGGGTCCCTCTTCCGTTGAGAGCCTCATGGCTGTCATCAGTTGGTAGTTCCAGCAGAATGTCATCTCCGACTCATATTGGAGGCTCATGATGACCTCGGGCACAGAGGTGTCTTTTCTGTCCAGACGTGTTTACTGTTGTGCTTCTGGTGGCCCATGTTGGTCAACAATGTCAAATGGTTCATCCACACCTGTCACAAATGTCAAATCTGGCAGACCCAGCATTTGCACATCCTGCTGATCATTCTGGTCATTGATGGCTTATTCCACAAAGCACATATCAACACTATGGTTATGCCTTGTTCTGGCAGATATCGCTTCATCATTTAGGCCTGGTGTGCTCTTACCGCATATCTGGAATGGTGCATGTTGTGTTCCAAGAACACTTCCATGCTCGCTTCTTTCATCTTCGAGGAGATCCTCTGTCACTGGGGAGCTATCTCCGAGCTTGTTACTGATAATGGTCCCACATTTGTACAGGCTTTAGATCTTCTATCAACCTGATACGGTATCTGGCATATCTGGATCTCTCCCTACAACTCACAGGCGAATGGCATGATTGAATGGCATCACTTCATTGTCCAGGAGGCCATTGTCAAAAGTACCCTGGGAGGGGAGGTTTGCTGGCCAAGCACAGCTCACTCTGTTTTTTGGATGGAACACATTACTATCCTAAAAACTACCAGTCTCTCACTGTACTTCATGGTACATGATGTAGAGCCCCTTTTTCCTTTTGACCTCACAGAGGTGACATTTCTCATCCCATTTCTGGACACTGACATTTCCTCTAGAGAAAGCCTAATCACTTGGAGAGCTCGGCAGCTACAAAAGTGACAAGAAGATATTGAATCTATGCAAGAGAAAGTCACCTGATCTCGGTTTGTGTCTATCAAACAGTTCGAGGCACAATACAAGAACCGGATCTGGGACTACAACTTCAAATCCAGAGATCTTGTTTTGGTCCGGAATTCTCAGATCAAGAAAGAACTTAACCAGAAAACAAAGCCTAGGTACTTAGGTCCTATGGTAGTCCTTCGCCGGACTACTGGCAGATCATATCTACTGGTGGAATTGGACAGGGTGGTATCTCAACTAAAGTATGTGGCCTTCCAGTTGCTACCATACCATCCATGCACAGAGGTGTCAATTCTGGTAATGGATCTCACCAGATTAGAAGAAGAAGAGCTAGATGATTATGAAGCTGAAGAAGATGTCAAGCACGATGTAGAATGTAAAGATCAGGTGGATGCAAGGTAGGGTGGATATGTCCATCCCTGGGGTTCTGAGGGTAAGGCTGTGTGTTGAAAAGGGTTTGCTACGATGAATAGTGTTTTTAGGAAGCAAATCCGGCCAAGAACAACGACCAGAAGAGTTCTGGACAAAAGAGGGTGAGTTTCCGGAGGAGAACAAAGTCCAGATGAGAGCAATATGAGAGAAAAGTGGTCTGGATAATGAGTATATCCGAGTGCGATCGATGCTGAGTGACTTAGAATGAAATCCAAGTGATTTCGTGTGCGAAGAAAGACTTAGTTATTCAAAACTAGCCATCCTACAGACTTTATAGTCCGGGTATGCCCATGACTGTAGCTATAGGGACAGCGTAGCACATGTAAAGTAACCAAAAAGGGGTGTTGAAACACCTGAGAATGTCCGCGAAGGACGAAGTAATAGTCCAACTGGTTTCAAGGCAAAAACCGCTAGTCTGAACCCCAGAAGGGTATCCGCATCGTGTCCAGAGGAAATCCGGACCAACCGGATAAGCAGAAAACATTGGAAAGAGGTCCAGACACATACCAAGTGTATAAGGTTGCCCAGATACTCCTCAGATGGACTTGGGACTACGGATGGACGCTTGAGGGACGCTGTAAAAACCTAGGATATGAACCTAGAGAGTTGTAGCTCTCTACATCCACAGAAGACTTAGATACTGACTGTCCCCAGTCAGTCACATGACTGTGGGAACTGCCAACACTAGCTGGATCGGTTAAATTTGCGTGTCGTGCGTCGGACTTCGTAACTCTCTCTCTCATCTCTTAACCTGTGACAACAACCAAATGAATGACATTGCTGACCTCCTCACCCTTAGCCAAGAACCACCCGTGGACGATCCACAAGTTGTGGCAAGACGGGAGCTGCAAGTGGCCAGCGACTGAGTATTCATGAGCGGGATGGCGGTCCTGGACGACAAAGAGGAGTTGGAGGAAGAGCAGGAGATGTGGGTAGTTGAGTGGGATCGGGTACTGGTGAGTAACACATCTCATCGTGCAATGGAAACGAGTTAACAGTCCCCTAGGAAGAACTCCAGTGCTGCCTATTACAGGCATGCGACGCTGGGGTCAAAGCGTGGGTCAAAGGCCACGTCGCCAAGAAGATGTCAGCGGTTGTGCTCTACGCGCGAAAATGGAAGACAGAGAAGGAAGATCGTGAATGGCAATGTGAAGACTGAAGGCACAAGGAGCAAGAACGCACGGTGAGCGAGCCAGGTCCGTCAATGACCCAAACGGATGACATGATGGACGTGGAGGTGAGCACAGTGGGTCCAGCGCCAGAACCAGAACCAGAACCAGAACCAGAGCAAGAGCTCACCTGCTCTATGCAAAAGTGCATGGTGGTGCAAGTTCTGCCGTGGATGAAGGTAAGTGAACCCCATTATACCCAGATGTTATTAATGCTTTGCAGCGAGCTCGGCCCATCCAGGAGGAGGCAGAGGACAAAGATGAGGAAGAGGAAGACATCAGCGGCGACATTGCTGGGGCTTGGGTAGTGTATGACCAGCCCTGCGAGGTATGCACCAAGAAGCGAATTGTGTGCAAGGGGAAGCGCGGAAGCTCGTGCGTGACGTGCGCACGTGTCAAGTACAAGTGCAACAAGTCGTGGGGACAAGCACCAAGCACGAAGAAGAAGATGTGGGTGACGACAGAGAAGGAGAAGAAGGGAAAGGGGAAAGGGGAAAGGGAAGGCTAAGGCCCCAGGTGAGTGACCATTGAATCCACCTGGTCGATACTAATCTGGATTGTTAGCACGCCCATCGTGCAAGCGAGCCGAGCCCGAGGTGCTCGACCTCATTACAGACAAAGAGGAGGATGAAGAGGGCAGTGCATCTGAAGAGCAACTGGGTCCATCGACTTGACTGGTCAACATGGTGCTGAAGCAGGTGTGTGAAGAAGGGATCTGTGCCCTCACGTGGCTAAAAGGGAGATCGCAAGTGCTGAAGGGGAACATCTGCGCAGTGGAGGACATCCTCGCGAGCATGTATGTGGAGGCAGCTAACCTCAACACCAATATCGCTGCCATCTGCGCTGGGTACGGTCTGTAGGGTAGTGTAGTCACCCTGTAAATAGAAATCCAAACGCATGTCCTGTCCAAGTCCAAGTCCAAGTCTGAGTCCAAGTGAGTCTGAACAACCTGAGTAATTCAAAGAAAAGAAATAAGCTTGTGCATGATAAAGAATAAGAACAGAAGGGTATTTGAACGACAGAACTGAGTGCGAGTTTCTGCTTGTCTTTGCTTCATCGGTCCGCTTTCTCGTCTATACCTATGTGGAACCCAATCACTGATACCGGATATACCGGAAGAAACGAAACACAGTCCAAATGAGGCGTAGTGTCTCTATATGCGATCAAAGATGAATATCTAACATAGTTTAGTGGTCTGAGACACGGGTAAGGAGAGATCGAGAGGAGAAGAGTTCTGTTTCCATAGCCTGTATCGTATCATGCTTTGCTTTGTTTTTGGTGGTTTAGTAGTTTTTAGTCGTGTTTTTATGCTTTTCATCAAGAGTGGAGTCACCGGATGAAAACTGGGATGAAATAGAGGTCACCGGATGAATACCGGGATAGAACGGACATATCGCATATCGTAGGTTTTTGTTAATCCGAAGAGAGGAGCACATCAGAATCGACTTCACACTTGACATCTTCTTTGGCATCATAATCGTCTAGCTCTTCTTCTTCTAATCCAGTGAGGTCAATTACCGGAATTGACACCTCTGTGCGCAGATGGTATGGTAGCAACCAGAAGGCCACATACTTCAGTCAAGATACCGCCCTGTCCAATTCCACCAGTAGATACGATCCGCCAGTAGTCCAGCGAAGGACTACCATAGGACCTAAGTACCTAGGCTTCATTTTCCAGTTAAGTTCTTTCTTGATCCGAGAATTCCGGACCAAAACAAGGTCTCCGGATTTGAAGTCGTAGTCCCGGATCCAGTTCTTGTATTGCACCTTGAACTGTTTGATAGACACAAACTGAGATTGGATGACTTTCTCTTGCATAGATTCGATATCTTCTTGTCGCTTTTGTAGCTGCTGGGCTCTCCAAGCGATTAGGCTTTCTCTAGAGGAAATGTCAGTGTCCGGAAGCGGAACGAGAAATGTCACCTCTGTGAGATCAAAAGGAAAAAGGGGCTCTACACCATGTACCATGAAGTATGGTGAGAGACCAGTAGTTTTTAGGATAGTAATGCGTTCCGCCCAAAAAATGGAGTGAGCTGTGCTTGGCCAGTGAACCTCCCCTCCCAGGGTACTTTTGACGATGGCCTCCCAGACATCAAAGTGACGCTGTTCAACCATGCCATTCACCTGCGAATTGTAGGGAGAGATCTGGATATGCCAGATACTGTATCGGGTTGATAGAAGATCTAAAGCCTGTACAAATGTGGGACCATTATCAGTAACAAGCTCGGAGATAGCTCCCCAGCAACAGAGGATCTCCTCAAAAATAAAAGAAGCGAGCATGGAAGCGTTCTTGGAGTGCAACATGCGCCATTCCAGATATGTGGTAAGAGCACACTGGGCCTGAACGATGAAGCGATATCTGCCGGAACAAGGCATAACCATAGTGTCGATATGCGCTTTGTAGAATAAACCACCAACAACTGGAACAATTGGCGGGATGTGCAAATGCTGAGTCTGCCGGATTTGACATTCGTGACAGGTGTGGATGAACCATTTGACATCGTCGACCAACATGGGCCACCAGAAGCGCAACAGTAAACGCATCTGGACTGAAAAGACACCTTTGTACCTGAGGTCATCATGAGCCTCCGAAATGAGTCAGAGACAACGTTCTGCTGGGACTACCAACTGATGACGGCCATGAGGCTCTTGACGGAAGAGAGACCCATTGTGGAGGAAGAACTGGGTAGCTGCATTGACAAAGGACTGGAAATCTGAGTCTGAAATGTCCGGGGGACGGACATGAGTGTCGAGGAATTCGCAAATCTGAGCGATCCGAGCTTCTCTTGCAAGAGCTTTAGCAGAACGTGGGAGAATCGGATGTGCGGAAGATGAGTCTGGATTGGAGGAAGTTGAATCTGAGATAGCGGAAGTGGCGGAGACATATAGCGGATAGGTAGTGGTGATTGCTCATGATATTCATGGCAACCTAGAGAAGTAAGCAGTGCAAGACGGAGAGAAGCGGTCGTTTAGGAGCGAGATCACAAATGAATAAGATCGATCCAGCCAATCCTCGACATCATCCTCTTCCAGAGGATCATTCTCGGACGGCAGACGATAAGACAGACCATCAGCACTGGTATGCTGGGCCGCCAGAACATGAACAAGACGAAAATTAAAGAGAAGAATACCCGCAATCCATCAATTGATGGTCGCATTAGGTTGTAAGTCTGGGTTGTTGATCATACCCTTGACATACTTCGCGTCCATTTCTACTGTAAAGTTAGTGACACCGAAAATGAATATGCGGACCGTGTGCAAAGCACGAAACAGTCCGAAAAGCTCTAGTTTTGCTTGGGAATAGTGGCTCTCTACTTCTGTGAGGATGAGAGAACCAAATCAGTTCGGATAATGTTTTCCATCCTCTCCTTCTTGTGAGAGAATGTATCCGACTGCGATCAGCGAAGTATTGACAGTGAGGATGATTTCCTGTCCGGATTCATAATCCAGGCGACAGAGTGCTGGAGAATTGATAATCGCATCTTTGAGGGTCTGCATAGCAATACGCTGAGGCTCCCCCCATTCAAAGGGGACACCTTTGCGGGTTAGGTTAACAAGTGGATGAGCAATGGTAGCGAAATCGTGGATAAAAATCCAAAGAACACCGCAGACACCGAGAAATCCGCAGACATGTGTTAGAGTCTCACATTCCGGCCAGTTGCGGATCTTTTGCACCTTGTTTTCATGAGGGATCTGGCCCTCGAAGGTACACTTGTGTCCGACGACAGTAGCGTCCAGAGCGGCAAGAATGAACTTTTTAGCAGAAACCGTAGCTCCGATATTCTGGAGGCACTGTAGAATCGGGTGAACAACGAGGGGATGTTCCCAGATAAACCTGCAAATTTTAGGATTGGCCGGCATGGTTTTGTAGGAACCATCCAGGTTTTGATATCAAGTGGTGAGTGATTTAACCGGAAGGTCATCGATAAACGGGTAAGTATGGTGAGGGATCTCATCCTGTAAGATAAACGCCATATCAGCCTGATAGATTTGTACCGCATTTGTGTATCCCATCGGAACAGTAGTCAACTGATGTGGACCGAGCAGACTGTTGAAAGTAGTGAGATCCCAAGATTCTGGATGCAGTGGACGTTGGTCATATCCAGCGAATAGATCCATCATGCCATATACTGCAAATCCTGCGAAGGACTCGGCGAAGTGTTCGACAAAAGGAGGTGTAGAGGCGTCTCGGATGGTGACACCATTCAGGGGTTGGAGGTCATGCACCAACCGGAGTGATTTCCCGTCTTGTTTGAGGACACAAAACCAGCGTGAGCGGTATGCGGCTGTAGACGGTTCATAAACTCCAGATGCAATGCGATCTTTAATGATTTGAATAGCACCGGACCACATAGCGGGCGGAACCAGAATATTGCAGAGTGCCCAAGGGGTATGCGGAACTGTCAGAATCTTTACTGGAAGGAAATAGCGTTCATCGAGGCGACCCCACTCAGTAGGAATCCAAGCAAAAGCCATTTCGTGCTCTTGAAGAAGCCAGCGGAGGATTTTCACTTCTTCTGGCCAGAGCCATTTTGCTGGGTTGAGATCTAAAGCATCAGTGCGTTCTTGTGTAAATCGTTTTCCTGGAATGAAATCCAGGGGATGAATCAGGAGAGGTTTTAGTCCAGCGAGTGGATTGTCCAGAAGAGAACATGTGATGTGATACTCTTCACCTGTAGGGGCTACAATGGAATGAACCTTCTTCGCAACCGACTTGTAAGCCAAAGAATGAGACTTCATATCATAGGAATAGTTTGTGGAAACCGCGGAAACAGAATCCAGATGAAGCATGGATTGAGTGGAAGATAAGAAGGAATAATGTTCAGAAGGAATTGGATAAGTGGACGTAAAAGATAAAGCGGAAACTGAAGAAACAGATAATGCGGAGGCAGAAGTGGCAAAGGAAGAAGAGGAAGAATTGTAAGAGATTGTGGAATCTCCCCAACTGTTAGGTGGATCATCGAAACTCAAAAATCCAAATCCATTTCAACAACAGATTGGTGGTTATTACAGTGTTTATGCTCCCAACAGAGCGGTGTAGAGAGCCAATGCTCTCTATGTTCATAAACTCCTAATTTCTAGTGTTCTAGGTATTCTGAAAATGTCCGGTGTCCAGTTCCCTCTGTTCCGAAGTGATCCTATACTTTTCCAGACTTCAATACACTTTATCCGCTCCAGACATCACTTTATCCACTCCGGAAAACCTTCATTTCAATCTGGAATATGTATATTTCTATTCGGATTTACCTTATCTTGTTTGTGCATATGCATTTATACTTATCATTGACATCCGGAACCTTTCCGGTGTGTTTAGGCACGTACCACATGTACCTGTCACTTTCTTGGTTACAGTCTTGGGTATACCTGGACTATAAATTCTGTACTGGTACTTCCAGAACAGAGGAATTGAATCATCCATGCACTCTTCCCTATCATTTCTGAGTCCCTTCGCATCAGCAGAGTCATCCTCCGGACCTAATTCTCATCCAGAATATAATTCCCTCCTTCTAGTCCGGAATTTTGGTTTTCAGCCATCCTCTTCTTCCTAGTCCTCCGGACCTCTTTCCAGCGCTGCAGACAGTCTCAGCAAACCCTTTTCATCACCCAACCTTACCTTCAGAACCCCAGGGACGAACATACTCACCCTACCTCGCACCCACCTGATCCTTATCACTCACAGCACTGTCATTGGTGTCTCGGATAGATTTCAAGATGGGGAGCACTTGGAAAACACTGGGGGAGCAGGGATGCAGAGCAAATGCTTGGAGGGAGGGCAAGCAAGCAATGCATAACTCAGTTTACTCACTGCAGATATGGTAGGGTAGACTGTACGGTAGGTGGAAAAGACAAGAAACATATTGAAAATTGTGCTTAAAATCTGTATCCACAGTTGAAAGTAGTACCCTGGTCTAAATCATTCCATCCATCTATGTCAGCACAATCTTCAAGGACTGCGTCTGACTCAGTGTCTGACTCAGACCCAGCTAGGCTCTGGGCCTTGGACTCAGGCTCTGTGGAGTATTCTGAGTCCCAGGCGACCTCGTCTTTAGCATGGGTATGGTCTCCCATTTTTCTGCTCAGATGAGATCTCTGGGACGAGTGGGAAGTGCTGCCACAGTCTGTCTGCAGGTCTGCATCCATCCGAGAAGGTGACACAGGGTGACCATGGTGTGAATATGTATGCCCGACACCGAGTCCCCAGTGATACTGCATGACCATATCACGATCAACAAAGCTATGATGTGTTTAGTAGGTCAAATAATGTGAATTATACTTGCACCTACTGATTGATGTAATAGTGCTTCCAATCGTTTGTATCACCTGCACAATGAGACATGGCCATACCATCAGAATGGAGCAATCCATCAGCAAAAGAAGGAACTATGTGGCAAGCTCTGAGTGTTACAGGGGTATACTTTTTGCCCCTATTACATAAGTGTTTGCTATGCCACACGACAACACTCAAGTCACTACGTTCCCTTCACCAAGGCTATTGACCTCTAAGTGCCCGTTGCAACCATAGATGCCAGACGTCTCACAATTCTAAGTCCACATTCCCACACCCAGTGTTTGGTCATGTGTACGATATTATAAAGTTCAAACTCAGATGAACAGAGTTCGCCTCATGGTTTGCTTCTTTACTTCTTTTCATTTCCATGCTGCACAAGGCTAGGCCATGCTGTGCACTTAATCTCCGCTCACAGCCTCATGGCTGTCCGCTTCCATTACCCACAGCCCTATGGCTGTACAACAACCCAGTGCCCTGGAACATTCCAGAACACCTTGACCATATATGGTAGTAGATTGTTAGATACAACCACAACATGTACATACAATAGAATTGTATAAAGACCCAAGGGCCTTGCCTAGTATCCCCAGTCAAGTCCTCTTGGAGAGTTCCCCTCTTCTAAGATACGACTCAAGTACCATCTTCCTTAGTCACTGTTTCCTAGTGCAACCTAGTATCTTTAGGGTTGTTTCATTAGGACTTGACTTCTACTACTACCTTGTACTCATCTTCACCCCTAGCATACGCCGCTAGTGGGTGCATGTCTCTCTATGGGATTACCCACTAGACTTACCTCATATCTTAGTGGCCATCCGCTTCCACTGAACGCTCGCTCCACTCCCCACTGTATGGCACCAAGTGCCGATGCACCAGCATCCCCTTTACAGGTCATCCTACCTGAAACAACCCAAAACCTAGGGGGCGGACATAGCCCCTGAGTCGTTAATGGCCTAGATCCATGTAGCGTGCTTGAGCGTATCTACCGTCTAGGTAGAGGAGTATCGTGAATGATAGGGGTTGTCCTGATTGTGGTGAACCTGGGTAGATAGAGACTAATGAGTCAAGGGTTGTCTCGAGATGAGTAGACCTGTAGGCTTGCCTGAAGCTTTTGGGGGAGACTTCAAGGTGAACTAGACTGGAGGATGTCCAGCTAGTCGCCTTGCTTTATATACTGTCTACTCTATGTACACCCATGTATGGTAGATCTAATAGATATACTTAATAGTTCATATGATAAATAGTAAATCGGAAGATGTGGTCCAAGGGTTAATAAATAGGAATGGAAGAGGGTATAACATGCGTGGAATGCATGTAGAATGGAAGTATGCACATAGCCATCAAGGTGATGTGGAATGAAAGTGAGTACATGCGCATAGCGCATGTGATCGTGGTCAGAGGGTAATAGCCCCTGAGCATATGTGCGAGATTGGATCGCAGATCCAATCGTGAACCTTATAATAATGTAAACGAGTGTATACAATACCTCGTGAAGTGCGCATAATCGGTAGGGCTAGCCTAGACCGATAAGATAAGATCGGAGGACATAGTAACTGGATCGCTTCGAGCATCTAGTGGTACTAGTGGTCCTATAGATCCTAGTAAAGTGTAGCATCAAGCTACTAGTCGTGAGCGCAGTCGAGCGCTAGATTGCGCAAGAATAGGGGTTAAAATGTAGACCTGCAACACTACCTGGACCACTTCCTCTTCGACCCTAACGAGGGTGAATACGTAAGACCGAGTGACAGCGTCTCCAGTACCAGAGATAACACAGGGCATGTGGATAGCCCATTCCCAGATCTAGGAACCGCAACATGACTTTTCTTGCAGGCTCTAGACGAGTCCTTAAGCAGATAGGTCAGACCCTTATCAGGGGCTACCGATTTCTATGATCAGCAGTCAGCTGTCCCCAGTGGACACCACCAGCACATAGATCCGAACAACATCCCCATGCCCTCCCAGAGAGGTTCACCAAATGGCTACATGCCGCAAGTCCAAATTGAGGATTACTCTCACAGGTTCTACCAAGCTCGGGAAGAGAGAGACCGAGGCTTAGGAGAGAGACGAGGCAGATCACAGCAGCAGATAGACAACGCTGGGCAGCCGAACAGATCAGACTTGCACCAAGTTCATCTGACCCGCCGCACTTGTATTCGTATCTCACAGCGAACGAGTCCATACAACCTGAGAGACTGTCACCTCCTCAGGAGACCATCTCGGTACCAAACGTAGTATGGTACCATTACCAAGCTCAACTGGTAGAAGAAATACCAGTGTACGACAAAGTTACAGGAGACCTACGATACCACCTCCTTAGCTACCTCCCTTAATCCACAATGTCCACCCAAAACTGGGCAGATATCCTTGCCGATGAGACGCTCAATTGGCAGCAGCAATGTGCCGCCCTAGTGGCAATGATCAATACCATTATCCAAGGAGGGATAACTCATGAGACAATGGTCCATGAGGCACAGCACGCCACTCAGATGGCGACCGACCAAGTAAACACGGCCGTCACATGGCTCAACACTGCACGAGATGACATCTGTGCCCTAAAAGAAAGGGTACACGATCTCAAAAACCAAGGACCAGCCCAGGGTGGGCAACAACAACAATAGCAGCCATCCTCCTTGAAGGTGGAGATATTTGCTGACCCCGGTGCATACGACAGCACCTATGCCAAGTTTGAGGAATGGTGGGCCCACATGCAGGGCTGGCTCCATACCAACGCCACCGCCATTCCCCCAAACTCCTCCAAGGCAGTCGCAGCTGTCCTCTCCTGACTAAGCAGAGAGAAGGCCGGAAATTTTGCACAAGTCCACCTGGCGCGGCTATACAACCCACAACAAGGGTACACATGGCAAACCCTTGTACAAGAGATCACCTCCCTCTTCCGGACTTTGAACCAGCAGGTTTGGAACACCCAGAAGCTCGAAGAGATGACACAAGGATCAATGAGGATCGACGACTTCCTCGTCAAATGGCAACCCAAATATGAACGATTGGGGGTTGACCCAAAGCACACTATACGCCTCCTCACTACGAAGGGGCTAAGAAAGGAGATCATTCAAGAAATGGGGAAAATGAACAAGTTCTCCAACGATCTCAACACGTTCCTCAAGAATGTCCACACGATCGGAAAAATCTCGAGTTGATCAACTTCCTCACAGGAAAGTCGAGGGTCTGGAGGGACTACTCTGCCAAAAGGAAAGACCCTAATGCAATGGATGTGTCTGCCGTCACAGGCAACAACAAGAAAGGAGGTAGCACCCTGAAATGCTACAACTGCAAGCAGACAGGCCACAGGGCAGGCCAATGCAAAATGCCAAAGATAAGCTGCCCCAAATGTAGCTTCCTAGGCGGCAATCACAAGCCATCCTGTAGAAGGAACAAGGGCAAAGGGCCCGCAAGGAACGCCTGAGCAGCAAAGACTGACTCAGACAACAAAGAAGTGATCTCCCCAGAGATCCAAGACGTGATCGACCAAAAAGTCAGAAAACTACTCAAGAAGTCCAAGGACGCCTCCCCTGGAAGGGAAGACTTCCCAGATTGGCAAGCCAAGATCGCCAAGATGACGAAGGCAGAAGGCACCAAATATTTGAAATCGGGAAAAGCCTGAGCCCACGATGTTCTGGGTCTTCAAGAGTGGGCACCCCGAATAGGTTTAGTATTTTGTCAACGGACACTTTAGACATGGATTCAGATGTAGAATCGGACTCCTCTGACTCTTCGACAGATTCAGAATCTTCTTACTCTTTGCTGTTGGAGGGGCCTTCTGCAATGCGGAAGCTCGCCAGGGACGTTACTCCTGGGCTTAATTCCTCCTCTACCGAAAAACCACAAATTCCAGATCACAACATTTTCGTCTGCAATATACGACCTATGTGAGAGATCAACATGAAGATAAAAATCTCACCGCATCAGGATGACAAGACATGGCATGCAGCAGATGCACTCCTTGACAGCAGAGCCAATGTGTTACAGGTCTACATTTTAACCCCTATTCTTGCACAATCTAGCGCTCGACTGCACTCATAACTAGTAGCTTGATGCTACACTTCACTAGGATCTATAGGACCACTAGTACCACTAGATGCTCGATGCGATCCAGTCACTATGTCCTCCGATCTTATCTTATTGGTCTAGGCTACCCCTACTGATTATATGCACTTCACAAGGTATTGTATACACTCGTTTACATTATTATAGAGTTCACGATTGGATCTGCAATCCAATCTCGCACATATGCTTAGGGGCTAATACCCTCTAGCCACGATCACATGCACTATGTGCATGTACTCACTTCCATTCCACATCACCTCGATGGCTATGTGTATGCTTCCATTCTACATGTGTTGCACGCATGTTATACCCTCTTCCATTCCTATTTATTAACCCTTGGACCACATCTTCCGATTTACTATTTATCATATGAACTATTAAGTATATCTATTGGATCTACCGTACATGGGTGTACATAGAGTAGATGGTATATAAAGCAAGGTGACTAGCTGGACGTCCTCCAGTCTAGTTCACCTTGAAGTCTTCCCCAAAGCTTCAGGCGAGCCCACGGGTCTACTCATCTCAAGACGACCCTTGACTCACAGGTCACTATCTATGCAGGTTCACCCTCATCAGGACAACCCCTATCATTCACGACACTCCTCTACCTAGACAGTAGATATGCTCAAGTACGCTACATGGATCTAGGCTATTAATGACTCAGGGGCTACGTCTGCCCCCTAGGTTTTGGGTTGTTTCACAATGCCGTATTTATTGACATCACATGGGTGAAGAAGAACGGGATTCCACTATCACCACTCAAATGCCCCATCCCCATTTACAATGTGGACGGAACCAAGAATTTGGCTGGCTCCATTATGCACACCGCTAACATCATTATAGATTTCAAAGGACATCAGGAACGCATCACCGCAGAAGCCATGGATCTTGGCAAGAACGACTTCATATTAGGCTACTCATGGCTGAAACAGCACAACCCCAATATCGACTGGAGCACAGGAACAGTAAAACTAACCTGTTGCCCATGTCACTGCCACACTTTGCAGGACAAAGCCCTCTTCCTCTGAATCCTCGAAAAGGAAGAACAGGACATCCAGTACCAGGTGTACAAAACCATCCGCACCCTAGAGGAAAAGAAGCCAAAGACGGATGAACCAAAGGAAACTGCTGAAGGGCTAGTCCCAAAGCTGTATCACGAATTCATTGACATGTTTCACAAGAAAGAATTGGAATGGATCCCGCTATGGAAGCCATGGGATCATGCCATCGATCTAAAGGACACGTACAAGCCCAAGAAGGGAAGATTGATCCCCCTTTCCCCTATAGAACGTGAAGAAGTCTCGGCATTCATAGATGACCAATTACAAAAAGGGTACATCCGACCCTCCAAATCAGAACAGACCTCCCCAGTATTCTTTGTCCCAAAGAAGGATGGAAAGAAACAGATGGTCCAAGACTATCGTTACCTCAATGAGCACACGGTCAAGAATAACTACCCATTGCTGTTGATCTCCCAACTTGTAGACCGACTTAAGGGAGCCAAGCTATTTACGAAGATGGACCTTTGATGGGGATATAACAACGTCTGCATCAAAGAAGGAGATGAATGGAAGGCCGCATTCATATGCCACTGAGGCGCCTTCAAACCCATTGTCATGTACTTTGGCCTATGCAACTCCCTGGCCATGTTTCAAATGATGGTCAATGACATATTCGCCGACATGGAAGACGTTGTCGTTGTTTACATTGATGACATCATGATATTCACAAAGACCAACGACCAAGCTGAACACAACAAGATCGTGCTGGAAGTCTTGTGTCGACTAAAAGAAAATGACTTATTTGTCAAACCAGAGAAATGCAACTTCTCCGTGAAAGAAGTTGAATTCCTTGGAATGACTGTGGGACAAGATGGCATCAAGATGGACATGGACAAAGTCGCTGCCATCCTTGACTGGCCAAACCCCACCTCCATCAAGCACATCTGCTCATTCCTCTGGTTAGCCAACTTCCACCGGAGATTCGTCAAAGACTACTCCCAGATGGCGAGACCCCTGAGCGACCTCCTAAAAGGAGACGCCAAGTTCCATTGGGAAGAACCCCAACAGTGAGCATTTGATATGCTCAAACACGCCTTTACCACAGCACCGGTTCTCGCTTACCCTGACAACGATTGCAAATTCAGGGTAGAAACCAATGCATCAGATTACACCACAGGAGCAGTGCTCTCCATTCAGAAAGATGACAAATGGCATCCAGTTGCCTTTGCATCGCACTCCATGACACCCGCAGAGCGAAACTATCCCGTGTGTGATAAGGAAATGCTGAGCATTATCTGCGCATTGGAAATATGGCGCCACTATCTAGAGGGCGCAGAGCAATTCGAGGTTTGGAACGACCACGCAAACCTCACTTGGTTCATGCAGGCAAAGAACCTTAATCGACGACAGGCACGTTGGGCACAGTATCTCATGCACTTCAACTACCTCTTCTGCTACAAGCCTGGAGCTTCAAATATGAAGGCCAATGCATTAAGCTGCCGCCCTGATCATGCCCAAGGAGTTGAAGATGACAACAAGGGCATCGTCACTATAGACCCAGGATGAATCCAGGCCATCCCCTCAAGGGAGCATGTCCAGATCCAGGATGATGGGGATAAACTTCTCACACTCATTCGGGCAAAAGTCACCCTTATGCATGAATCCACAGTTCGCGAAGTATGCGAACAACACACCTCAGCCCATATTGAAGATGGGCTTATCTACATCCATGATCAGATCTTCGTCCCAAACGACCCAGATCTGCACCTCAAGGTCCTAGAGACCACCCACGATCTGCCTCCAGCAGGCCATCTGAAACAACCCTAAAGGTACTAGGTTGCACTAGGCTCAGTGACTAAGAAGATGGTACTCGAGTCATATCTTAGAAGAGGGGAACTCTCCAAGAGGACTTGACTGGGGTTGACCAGCAAGTCCCTTGGGTTTATATAGACGTTGGTTTGTATGTACATGATATGGTTGTATCTATGATCTACTACTATATATAGACTAGGGGTATAACCCAGGGCGCAGGGTGGCCATAGGGTGGAGGGTCGTGATATAGCCGTAAGGCTGTGGAGCAGGGATTAATAGATAAGGTGGAATGGAAGCCATGGTGTGCAACACGCTGTGGCTGGAATGGAAGAGAAGCGTGCACAGCATGGAAATGAATGAGAAGCAAACCATGAGGCAAACTCTGTTCGTCTGGGTTTGAATGTTATAATATTGTACACATGACCAAACACTGAGGTGTGGGAATGTGGACTTAGAATCGTAGCACGTCGAGCACTTAGGGAATGACGAGCGCTTAGAGGTCAATAGCCTTGGGTAAGGGAACATAGTGACTTGAGTGTGGTCATTGGGTGTTGCAAATGCTTATGTAATAGGGGCGAAAAGTATACCCCTGTAACACTATCCCCCCTTTAATGATCAAACTCCGGGCAATCAAAGGTAAGGGTTGAAAAGCCAAAGGTCTTGAGTGAAGACCATTGCAAGGTTACACACAGCGTTAGGGTTGAGCATGTGGAATTCATGGATTGCATCCTGGCAATTGGCGAGATTTTCTTTAGGTTCCCATGTGTGATCATCTATAGAGTATCCACGCTAGTGGATAAGGTATTCAAGCTTCCTGCACTTGAGATGTGAGTCAACAATGTAGTCGACTTCATAGATTTCATCACATTCATCTGTGATGTGTACAGGGCCAGGCCGGGTGACTGGTTGCCCTTCAAGGGTTTCGTGGTAAGGTTTAACCCTGGAAATGTTTACCAGGTTGTGAATTTTCATGGATCAGGGAAGCCATAGTCGAACAGCATTGGTTCTGATCATTTCTTCCATGGGGTATGGTCTGAGCCATTTTTCCGTGAGTTTCTTGGATTGGCGTGTGAGATGGAGGTTTTCTGTTGCTAGCCAAACTTTATCACCAGGCTTGTAAACAGGGGCCGGGGTGTGGTGTTTGTTGGCTTGGGTGCGCATGCGTTCCCTAGCCTTTTCAAGGTTAGCATGAGTTTCTTCTAGTGTGTTGTGCATGACGTTAGCGAAGTCCTCGGCCGCTGGGGCTTTGGAAGATCCTGGTTCAATGCCCATCCTGGGGGCGTAGGATTTCGTTACTTCAAATGGGGACTTCTTGGAAGAAGCAGAGATTTTTGAGTTGTATGAGAATTGAGCAATGGGTAGCCAGGTGGCCCAAGTGTTTTGCTGCTTATTGCAATATAGTTGGAGATACTGCTGGAGATCCCGATTCATATGTTCAGTTTGCCCATCTGTTTGCAGGTGATATGCGGTGGACATCTTGCTAGAGATGCCGAGACATGCACATACTTCTTGGAAGACATGTGATGCGAACTGAGGTCTGTGGTCAGAGACAATGGATTTAGGAAGGCCATGGTGCTTCCAAACGTTGTGTAGGAATAGTTTGGCCATATCCAGGGCTGAAACGTCTTTTGTACACGGGGTAAAGGATGCTTCTTTAGAGAAGCGGTCGACAACTACCATGATTGAATTGAAACTGGATGATTCGGGTAGATCCGTGGTAAAGTCGACGGTAATATCTTGCCAAGGTCCCGCTGGGACTGGAAGGGGTTGTAATTCACCATAAGGGGGGCAGTTAGATCCCTTCATTCGCGCGCATTGGTCACATCGAGTGACGTAATCTTTAACATATTTGGCTAGATGAGGCCAAATGTAGAACTGTTTGACGAGTTCAAGGGTCTTTTCATAACCAGAGTGTCCAGCTGGTGGTAAGTCATGAGAGGCTTGCAGTATAGCAAGGTGGAGATCTGGGTCATTTGGGATGAAGATCTGGTTGTGGATGTAGATAAGCCTGTTATCAATACGGGCGGACTCGTGTTGTTCACAGACTTTGCAAACCGTGGACTCATTGAGAAGCGCTGTCTTTGCGCGAATGAGGGTGAGAAGTGCATCCCCATCATCCTGGATCTGGATATGGCCTTGTTGGGGCATAGCCTGGATTCGTCCGGGGTCTATTAGCGTAATGCCCATGTTGTCATTCTCGACTCCTTGGGCGTGATCAGGGTGGCGGCTTAGTGCATCGGCCTTTGTATTGGTAGCTCCAGGCTTATAACAAAATAGGTAATTGAACCGGGTTAGGTACTGTGCCCAACGTGCTTGTCGGCAGTTCAACTTCTGTGATTGCATGAAGTAGGATAGATTGGCGTGATCGTTCCATACTTCGAATTGGTACTTTGCGCCTTCTAAGTAATGGCGCCATATCTCGAGAGATCAGATAATGCTCAGCATTTCCTTATCGCAGACCGGGTAGTTCCGCTCAGCGGGGGTCATTGAGTGTGATGCAAAGGCAACAGGATGCCATTTGTCATCTTTGAGGATGGAGAGCACTGCTCCCATGGCATAATCTGACACATCTGTTTCTAGACAGAATTTGCAGTCATTGTCCGGATAGGCCAATATTGGCGCTTCTGTGAATGCTTTCTTTAGCATATCAAATGCCTTTTGTTGTGGTTCTTCCCATTGGAAGGTGGCATCTCCTTTTAGAAGGTCATTCAGGGGTTGTGCCATTTGGGAGTAATCTTTGATGAATCTCTGGTAGAAGTTGGCAAGCCCCAAGAATGAACGAACGTGCTTGATTGTAGATGGAGTGGGCCA
>JBBPLR010000287.1:0-25237 GCA_038089915.1 Sutorius australiensis | reverse complement strand
GGGATACCAGGCAAGACCCTTGGGTTTATATACAGTTCTACTGTATGTACATGTTGTGGTTGTATCTAACGATCTACTACTCTATATAGTTATATTGCTCTAGAATGTTCTAGGGCGTAGGGTTGACGTACAGCTGTAGGGCTGTGGGTGCATTGCCTTTGAGGCAGTGTGAAATGGAAGCGGACAGCCGTAAGGCTGTGAGCGGAAATGAAGTGTGCAGCATGGCATAGCCCTGCATAGCATGGAAATGAAAAGAAGAAAGGAAGCAAGCCATGAGGCGAACTCTGTTCGTCTGAGCTTGAACCTTATAATATCGTACACATGACCAAACACTGAGGCATGGGAATGTGGACTTAGAATCATGAGACGTCCAGCATCTAAGGAATGACGGGCGCTTAGAGGTCAATAGCCGTGTAAACAGGAACATAGTGACTTGAGCATTGCCATTGGGCATTGCAAACACTTATGTAATAGGGGCGAAAAGTATACCCCTGTAACATATTGTTTAGTTGGTACATGCCTGAACCCATCCAGACTGGTTTCCATCCATCTGGTCCATCTGAACTCAATCTGGATTTGATCTGGACCACCTTTCAGATTTCAGACTTGTGTAATTCACATGTTTTGTTCAGATTTCATATCTGTCATTCCTCGTCAACACCCTCAGGTGCTTTTTCATCTTTTATTTTCAATTTACATGAGACAGGCCATTCCTATAGATACAGTCTTGGGCATACCTGGACTATAAAATCTGTAGAATTGCTAGTTTAAAAAAGTTTTTTCAGTTATCCTGCTTGTCTCAAATCAGTCGGACTTCATCCTAAATTGTTCCCCTTTGTCATAACTTGTATTTTGTCCTTATCCAGTTCTCATTTCGCTCATATCTCATCATCTGGACATTGTTCTAGTCCAGAAAATTTGGTTTCTTGATCCTCGACACTTCCAGTCTTCATCTTAGGCCAGGCTCGTCTTCCAGTTCTCATCCCTATCACAGCAAACCCTTCTCCCCACACAACCTTACCTAAAGAACCCCTGGGATGAGGATACTCACCCAACCTTTCATCCTACCCACCCTCACTCATTCTTTCTACACCAGAACATGATAAAGGTTGGCCAGCTAGCAGCTTGTGGTAAGGTTTAACCCATGAGATGTTTACTGGATTATGAATCTTGATAGATCGGGGAAGACATAGCCTGATAGCATTCAATCCAACCATTTCTTCAACTGGGTATGGACCAAGCCATTTCTCAGTTAATTTCTTGGATTGGCATGTCAAATGAAGGTTTTCCATTGCCAACCAGACTTTGTCACCTGGCTTATAGATAGGTGCCAGTGTGTGGTGTTTATTGGCTTGTTTGCATGTGTTTCTGTACCTTTTCTAGGTTAGTGTGAGTTTCATCTAGGGTGTCATGCATGATGTGTGCAAAGTCATTGGCAGCTGGTGCCTTAGAGATCTGTGGTTCAATGCCCATATGTGGAGCATAGGATTTTGTGACTTTGAATGGTGACTTCTTGGTAGAGGCAGAGATTTTGGAGTTATATGAAAATTGGGCAAGGAGAAGCCAGGTGGACCAAGTGTTTTGCTGCTCATTGCAATATAATCAGAGATACTGCTGGAGATTCCAATTCATATGTTCACTTTGTCTGTCCATTTGCAGGTGATAGATGGTGGACATCTTACTAGAGATGCTGAGGTGATTGCAGACTTCTTGGAAGACTGTAGAGGAGAATTGTGGATCATGATCTGATACAATTGATCATGGAAGTCCATGGTGCTTCCATACATTACGGAGGAAGAGTTTAGCCATGTCTAGTGTGGTGATGTTCTTCGTGCATGGAATAAAGGATGCTTCTTTTGAGAAGTGATTGACTACTACCATAATGGAGTCATATCCAGACAATTTGGGTAGGTCAGTGGTGAAATCGCAGGTAATATCCTGCCAGGGTCCCTCAAGGACAGGAAGAGGTTGAAGTTCTTCATAGGAAGGACAGTTAGAGCCCTTCATGCATATACATTTGTCACGTTGAGTGACATAGTCTTTAATATATTTGGTGAGGTGGGGCCAAATATAGAAGCATTTGACAAGTTCAAGGGTCTTGTCATACCCTGGATGGCCTGCAGGAGGCAAATCATGGGTGGTCTCTAGGACCTTGAGGTAGAGATTTGGGTCATTTGGGATGAAGATCCAATCATGAATGTAGATAAGCCCATCTCCAATACAGGCTAAGGCAGGTTGTTTGCATACTTCGCAAACTGTGGATTCATGCATTAGGGCAATCTTTGCCCAAATGAATGTGGAAAGATTACCTCCATCATCCTGGATCTGGACATGTTCCCATGAGAGGATGGCCTGAATTTGTCCAGGGTCTATAAGAACGATGCCCTTGTTGTCACCTTCAACTCCTTGGGCATGGTCAGGGTGACAGCTTAATGCATCTGCCTTCATGTTTGTAGCTCCAGGCTTGTAGTAAAAGAGGTAGTTGAAATGTGTGAGGTACTGTGCCCAACATGCCTGTCATCAATTAAGGTTCTGTGCCTGCATGAAACAGGTGAGATTGACATGGTTGTTTCAAATCTCAACTTGATATTGTATGCCCTCTAGATAGTGGTACCATATTTCCAATGTGTGGATAATGCTCAGCATTTCCTTATTGCATACAGGGTAGTTCTGCTCCACAGGTGTCATGGAGTGAGATGCAAAGGCAACTGGATGCCATTTGTCATCTTTCTGAATAGAGAGCACTGCTCCCATGGCATTATCCAAAGCATTGGTTTCTAGCCAGAATTTGCAATCATTATCCAGATATGCTAGGATTGGTGCCATGATAAAGGTGTGTTTCAGCATATCAAATGCCTTTTGTTGGGGTTCTTTCCAACAGAACTTGGCATCTCCTTTTAGGAGGTTGTTCAAGGGTCTTGCCATTTGGAAGTAATCTTTGATGAATCTCCAGTAGAAATTGGCTAATCCCAGGAATGAACAAACATGCTTGATAGTGGTGGGGGCTGGCCAATCAAGGATGGCATTCACTTTGTCCATGTCCATCTTGATGCTGTCTTGTCCCACAGTCATTCCAAGGAATTCTACTTCTTTTACAGAAAAGGAGCATTTCTCCAGCTTGATGAATAAGTCATTTCTTTTAGGCAATGCAAGACCTCCAGCACAATCTTATTGTGTTTGGCTTGATTGTCCATTTTGGTGAATATCATAATATGATCAATATAAGTAATGATGACATCTTCCATGTCAGCAAATATGTCATTGATCATTGTTTGGAACATGACTGGTGAGTTGCATAGGCTGAAGTATATGACAATGGGTTCGAAGGTGCCTCAGTGACACATGAAGGTGGCTTTCCATTTGTCTCCTTCTTTAATGCAGATGTTATTGTATCCCCATCAAAGGTCCATCTTCATGAATAGTTTAGCTCCCTTTAATTGATCTTTTTTTTTTTTTTTTTTTTTTCCTCGTTTATTGTCCTGTAGGGTGTTGTGCCCTTTGTCAGACATTTACATGTGGTTGTGTGTACTTTGTATGGTAGGACTATGTAGTGATTTCTCGGGTCTTATCTGCAGAGAGAAAGGCTTTATTGGGTGACGTGTGCAGGGGTTAGGTGTGAGGAGGTCATAGTGTGAGTGCGTAGGTGTTTTGTGCTGTGAGTTATAGTATTTGATAGGGGGGAGTGTAAGTGGGTAGGTAGATGCATAGGTGCGTAGATCTATAAGTTGGGAGATCAATGGCAGCAGGTAATTATTTTTGACCATGTGCTTATTAAGATAATGATAATCTTGGACCATCCATTTCTTTCCGTCCTTCTTTGGGACAAAGAATACTGGAGAGGTCTGCTTTAATTTAGAGGGTTGGATATACCATTTCTGTAATTGGTTGTCTATGAATGCAGAGACTTCTTCACATTCTGTGGGGGAAAGGGGAATCAATCTTCCCTTCTTGGGTTTGTACATATCCTTAAGATCAATGACATGATCCCATGGCTTATGAAGTGGGATCTGCTCCAATTCTTTTTTATGAAATATGTTGATGAATTCATGATACTGCTTTGAAACTAGCCCTTTGGCAGTTTTCTTGGGTTCATCTGCCTTTGGCTTCTTTTCCTCTAGGGTGCAGATGGTTTCATACACCTGGTACTGGATATCTTGCTCTTCTTTTTCAAGGATGCAGAGGAAGAGGGCCTTGTCTTGCAAGGCATGACAGTGACATGGGCAGCAGGTTAGTTTTACTGTTTCCATGCTCCAGTTGATATTGAGGTTGTGATGCTTCAACCATGAGTAGCCTAAAATAAAATCATTCTTGCTGAGATCCATGACTTCTGCAGTGAGGTGTTCCCAATGTCCTTTAAAATCTATAATAATATTGGCAGCATGCATGATAGAGCTGGCCAAGTTCTTGGTTCTGTCCACATTATAGACAGGAATAGATTGTTCAAGTGGTGATAGGGGAATTCTGTTCTTTTTCACCCATGTGATGTTGATAAACATGGCATTAGCTCTGCTATCAAGGAGTGCTTCTGCCATGTGCCATATCTTGTTGTCCTGATGTGGTGAGATCTTTATCTTTATATTGATCTCTCATGTAGGATGCATGTTGCAGATGAAAATGTTGTGATCTGGGATTTGGAGTTTTGACATAAAGAAGGAATTAAGCCCAGGAGTAATGTCCCTGGCAAGCTCCTGCTCTGCAGAAGGCTCCTCTGACAGTGAATGAGATAGATCTGAATCTGTTGAAGAGTCAGAGGAAGTGTCCGATTCTATATCTGAATCCATATCTACAGAGTCCATGGATAAAGTGTTTGTTGACAAAATACTATATCTGTTCAGGGGTGAGGCCATTGGAGACCCAGAACTCCATGGACTTAGGCTTTTTCCGATTTCAAATATTCAGCAGCTTCTGCCTTTGACATCTTGGCAATCTTGGCTTACCAATCCAAGGAGTCTTCCTTTCCTGAGAAAGCATCCTTGGATTTCTTGAGTAGTTTTCTGACTTTTCAGTCAATTGTGTCTTGGATCTCCAGGAAGATCACTTCTTCTTCATTATCTGAGTTGGTGTTTGCCACTTGGGCCTTTCTTGCAGGGCCTTTGCCCTTGTTCCTTTTGCAGGACAGCTTGTGATCACCACCAAGAAATTTGCATCCAGGGCATGTGATCTTTGGCAATTTGCATTGCCCAGCACTGTGGCCTGTCTGCTTGCAGTTGTAGCATTTTAGGGTGCTATCCCCTTTTTCTTTGCCCATTGGAGCGGCTGAGATGTCCATGGCATCCAGGTCTCTTTGTTGTGAAGTCTGGTCTCTCCAGACCTTAGACTTTCCTGTGAGGAAGTTGATGAGTTCAAGATTGTTCCCAATTGTTAGGTGTTGTTGAGGAAGGTGTCCAGATCATTGGTGAACTTCCCCATTCTTCCCATCTCTTTGATGATTTCTCCCCTTAGCCCCTTCATCGTGAGGAGGCATATGGTATGCTTGGGGTCAACCCCTGATCATTTGTACTTTGATTGCCATTTTACAAGGAAGTCATCAATCCTCATTCAGCCTTGCTTGAGCTCCTTGAGCTTTTTTGTGTTCCAGACCTGCTGGTTGGATGTGTGGAAGAGCAACTGCACTTCCTGTATGAGGATTGCTCATGGGTAACCAGCTGGTGAGTTGTAGAGCCAGGCCAGCCAGACTTGCATGAAGTTCCCTGCCTTCTCACCCTTCAGTTGGGAGAGGACAGCAGTGACTGCTCTTGGTGAGGTGGGAGGTATGGAGGTGGCATTGGTATGTAGCCACCCGTATCTGTGCCCACCATTCTTCAAACTTGGCATAGATGTTGTCATATGCACCTGGGTCTGTGAATATTTTGACCTTGGAGAAGGAGGGTGTCAGAGCACCTGCTGGTTGGGCCTTGAGGTCCTCTATCCTCTCTTAGAGGGCACAGATGTCATGGTCCACTTGCTATGTATTTGTGTATACTTGTTGGAGTGTGGCTTATCACATTTGTCCTTCTTGGATTAGATTGTTAATGACATTTACCAGCCCCTGGGATTGCTCCTGCCAGGAGAGGTTGTCATCCATGAGAATATTGGCCCAATGATGTGCAGGTCCAGACATGATGGATTATGAAGCATAATTGATAAGGTGGTAAATGTGCCCAGTAGCTTCATGTACTATGGGGAAAAGGGAGATGGGATGTCCTAAAGGGGAGAAAACCTGTATTACTTCTGGTACTTCTCAGGCTTTTTCAGTGTTGTGCAATCTCTCAGGTCATATGGAGACACTCGCTGTGTAGTACATATCCAAGTGCATTTGCTTGGGTGGACCTGGTCTAGCTGCTCTCTCCTCAGCTGCCCAGTGTTCCTGATCTCTCCAGGTAATCCTTCAACTCTCTCTGCACAGTGCCAGTCTCTCTCTTGGCATGCTTGGTCGATCTGGAGGAGGAAGTCCTCAACTTGTGCTTGCAGTACATAGACATTCAGTGAGCCTCTCTGGGAGGGCATGAGGATATCATTCAGATCTAAGGATGGGGATCAGGCAGGAGCTCTGCTCTGAACTGCTGAGGCTTGATTGAAGAAGTCAGTTGCACCCAATAAGGACCTTACACAACTGCTTGAGTGACTTGAAGATGTGCTTAGAGCATGCAAGAAAATTCATGTTGCAGGTCCTAGATCTGAAAATGGGCTTTCCACATGCCCTGTGTTATCTCCAGCATTGGAGATGCTATCACTTGATCTTACATGTTCGTCCTTGTTAGGGTTGAAGAAGATATGCTTGGAGTATGAGCTCTTGTAAAGGGGGTGCTGGTGCATCAGCTCTTGATGCCATACAGTGGGGAGTGGAGCAAGCATTTGGTGGAAGTGGATACCACTAAGATGTGAGGTAAGTCTAGTGAGTAATCCCGTAGAGAGGTGTGCACCCACTAGTGGCATACGCTAGAAGAGTGAAGGTAAGTGCAAGGTAGTGAAGTAGTGAAGTCCTAATGAAACAACCCTAAGTGGCTACTAGGTTGCACTAGGCTCAGCAACTAAGAAAGGAGGACTGAGTTGTATCTTAGAAGAGGGGAACTCTCCAAGAGGACTTGACTGAGGTTTACCAGCAAGTCTCTTGGGCTTATATACAATTCTATTGTATGTACATGATGTGGTCATACTAATGATCTACTACTATATATAGACTAAGAGTATAACCCAGGGCTCAGGGTGGCCTAGGGTAGAGGGTCCATGAAGATAGAAGTATCTATATCAAATAGATGGAATGGAAGCAAACAGCCATGAGGCTGTGAGCAGAAATGAAGTGTACAGCAGGCATAGCCTTGCATAGCATGGAAATGAAAAGAAGTAAATCATGAGGCAAACCCTGTTCATCTGGGCTTGAACTTTATAAAAATGTATACATGACCAAACATCAAGTGTGGGAATGTGAACTTAGAATCATAGTATGTCGAGCACTTAAGGTAATGATGGGCACTTAGAGGTCAATAGCCATATGAATGGGAATGTAGTGACTTGAGCATTGTCATTGGGTGTTGCAAATGCTTATGTAATAGGGGTGAAAAGTATACCCCTGTAACATTGACCAGTTCCATCAGAATGCCTCAAGTGGTGGAACTTCAAGTGCCATTTTTCAGGTTCAAGTCTGATGAGTGAACTTCCTAATTAGCTTGACCAGAGCTCATACCCTGTTGGAAACCAGTGAGGGTCTGAAGAAAGGGCCAAGCTCTATAGATACTTGATAAGTCACTTAGAGCCTATACAGGAACTAGACAACTGCATGGGTATGGGTATGGGTGGGTATGGGTGTGAGTTGGCCTTTTGGATATCCATACCCACCTTGTACCCACACCCATGAGTATGGTGGGTATTTCACCTGTGTTTAACAGGCAATTAACTTGGCTGCTTTCTTGTCAAACATGTTCAGTAATATCCTTGCCCTGCTTCACCAAAATCATCTCAATCAGCCAACAAACTTAACCACTATCTGGCTTCTGATGTTGAACATGTCCAGATCCACTCTCTTGGTGATACAAGTGTTGCACAATATATTCACACTTATCTTACATGGCATGCAATTATCTTACAACCTCTAGTAAGTCCTGTGTTTTTGGGCATGATTATATGATTGATGATCAATACAGCTGAAACAACCCAAATCCCTAGGTCAGTAGACTGCTTGCTGGGATGTCCATGCTTGCTGGACAAGGATTGAGACAAGTACCCTGTGGACTTGACTTGGAATGAAGGGTGGCATATACCCTGAGTACTAGTAGGGACTTGGGGAAGTATCTCCCTACTTGGCTTATGAGTGGAGAAGTCCAAAAGTGAACTAGACTGGAGTTACCAGGCTAGCACCCTTGGTATATATAAAAAAGATCTATTTACATATGTTGTAATCTAATCTATAGATGTACAACTAAATAGGGGAGTAGTCCTTGAGGTTACCATGAGGTGGTAGAGCCTTAGAATGGAAGCATAGTATAGCCTTTGAGGCTATGTAAAATAGAAGTTAATAAATAAGAATGGAAGAGAAAACATGCATGCAATGCATGTATGCATAGAAGAAAGGGGGACAGCCCCTATCATATTAAATACTTGCTGCCTACATGTGGTGTGGCAGATCTCTAGATCATACATGCCTTCAAGGCATGGTAAGGCAGTGGCCTCATGGGTGACATGAGAGATTCCAGATTCCTTAGATCAGATGAGATCTGATCTGATTCAATGATGCCATGTGCATCCTGAACTCTATAATAATGTCAACAATGGTCATCAATACCTTGTGACTGATAAGATAGTCAGTCCAGCTGATAGGCTTGATCTTATCTTCGAGATAAGATAATAGATTTAGTGACTGGGATGTGCTTGCACATCTAAGTGGCACTAGTGATCTAGGAACTTGAGTAAGGCTTCAAGCCTTTGTAGAACATCTAGTCCTTGCTTAGGAGTATCTAACCCAAATATAGGGGCTTCAGAATGGTGCTAAAATCAACCTGTAACAACAGCCATTTCTATTGATATCAAATAGTTGTTTAGTTGTGACTGACTAATTGTACCTCATATACAGACCCACCTGTTGAGTCAGTCTGCCTGAGCATTGACATGTTTAGGTCAATGAAGTCTACTCAAGCTGTTACAGGTCAATTTTAGTGCCATTCAAAAGCCCTTATATTCAGGTTAGACACCCCTAAACAAGAGCTAGATGCTCCACTAAGGCTAGAAGCCTTTATGCAAGACTCTAGACCTCTAGTGCCACTTAGATGTGCAAACACATTCCAGTTGCTAAGTCTACTATCTTATCTCGAAGATAAGATCAAGCCTATCAGCTGGACTGATTATCTTATCAGTCATGAGGTATTGATTACCATTGTTGATGTTATTATAGAGTTCAGGATGCACATGGCATCCCTGGATCTAGATCAGATGAAATCTGATCTAAGGGATCTGAAATCCCTCACGTAACCCATGAGGCCACTGCCTCATCATGCCTTGAAGGCATGTATAATCTAGAGATCTGCCACACTGTTACAGGTCCATTTTAACCCCTAAAAATCACATGACCTCGAAGGTCATCTGACCTGGGCATGTCTTTAAATTGCACTACAGGACTCGATGTCCAAAGCCAGTCACTTGCCTCTAATGCCACTTAGGCTTTGCAAGCTCAGTCGTCAAGCATTGGTTGGTTATCTTATCTATTATCTTATCTAATCACGGATCTATGATCTGCATCTCCTATGCTTACCTTTTTATAAAGTTCATACTCCGCAACACATGGTTGCATCATGCACAGTCTTCTTTTCATTTCTGTGCTGTGCATGGCAGTGTTTATGCTTCTCTTCCATACCAGCCATCCAGGCAGTGCCTTCAGCTGTGTACTTCTATTCCCCCACAGCCTTGAGGCTGTTGCTTCCATTCCAGCATTGCCCTTGGAGCTATGTCTGCACAGGACTATTGACACATTCGGATAGATCGTAGATATGATCCAAACATGTACATACACTACTGAGTAGTATATAAACCCTCCAGTGAATGCTGGGTAGACCCCAGTTAAGTTCACTTGGAGTTTTCCCCTAGAAGCTTCAGTTGGACATAAGCTAGTCTCTTCATCTTCACTTCTATCAAGTTGTAGAGCAACCTATAGTGTTTATGCTTCTTTGGTTGTTTCACACACCTCATGTAGGCAGCAAGTATTTAATGTGATAGGGGCTGTTCCCCTCTCTTCTATGCACACATGCATTGCATGCATGTTTTCCCCTTCCATTCTTATTTATTAACTTCCATTCTACATAGCCTTGAAGACTATACCTATGCTTCCATTCTGAGACTCTGCCACCTCATGGTAACCTTAAGAACTACTCCTTTATTTAGTTGTACATCTATAGATTAGATTGCAACATATGTAAATAGATCTATAGTATATATACCAGAGGTGCTAGCCTGGTAACTCCAGTCTAGTTCACTTTGGATTTCCTTCCATAAGTTGGTTGGATACTTCCCCAGTCCCCACTAGTACTCAGGGCATACACCACCCTTTACCTCAAAGTCAAGCCAAGGGGTGCTTGTCACAACTCCTGTCCAGCAAGCTCGGACATCCCAGCAAGCAGTCTACTGACCTTAGGGGTTTGGGTTGTTTCACAAGCTTATCAAGAATGAAGATGTGCTTGCCATCAGTATTCTCACAGATGTCAAAGGTGTTGAGAAAGCATAGAAGGTGGGATAGTATAGTAGTCCTACTATCCATGTAGCTGTACATACATATGTTTGTTGTGCCAGTATGCTATAGTGACTTGAACCCATGGGTAACTCATGGATTTTTCATACCCATGAAAGATACCCATATCCACCTTATGGGTATGGGTATATTGGTGGGTATGGGTGTGGGTACAGGCTCAGATACCTCAAGATATATCCATGATATTGCCTAATGGGAACCACTACTTGAGAAGTAGCCAAGATTGTCTATGTTTGTCCTGCTCAGACCTGCTTGGCTTCATAGCTGGCTGAGAACTCAGAGACTGAACATTTAGCATGACAAATATAAAATATAACTTACTACTTGCAGCCTGACAAAGCTTTAAGTCTATCCTGGGCTCTAGATGTGTGCAAGTTTTTGCATCCATGTAGATCTGTTTTGAATGATAAGATAAACTTGAATTTAGCCTTGAAATGTACTAGTGCAATAATTTTAAATATATAGACAAACAAAAAGAATTTAGTCAAAACTTGAAATTATAGCATCCACTTAGTTTAGCTATATCCTAAACTTGAAGTTATTTGTCCACATTTGTATATAGCTAAACTAAGTGGATGCTATAATTTCAAGTTTTGACTAAATTCTTTTTGTTCATACATATTTAAAATTATTGCACTGGTACATTTCAAGGCTAAATTCAAGTTTATCTTATCATTCAAAACAGATCTACATGGGTGCAAAAACTCACACACATCTAGAGCCCAGGATAGACTTAAAGCTTTGTCAGGCTGCAAGTAGTAAGTTATATTTTATATTTGTCATGCTAAATGTTCAGTCTCTGAGTTCTCAGCCAGCTATGAAGCCGAGCAGGTCCAAGCAGGACAAACATAGACAATCTTGGCTACTTCTCAAGTAGTGGTTCCTGTATAGGCTCTTAGTAGCTAAGAGATGTACTATGGGCTATGTAATCAGTGGCTATGCACCATCATGAGTGTAATTCCATAAAACAGATGAGTGCAGATAGAGGCATGCTGATTCATTGGGTGGTGGGTGCACAGTCGTGGTCATGGGGGCACAATGGTGTACATAAATGGGTTTCAAAGTTGTGCTGTATTGTTAGAAACTGATTATGCGATCAGTTCCAAGAATGAGTACATCAGCCAACTTTCGGCTGCATAGTTCAATCTCCAAATCTCTGACTATACTTTAATCTCTCGCCTGGCTGCCTCCCCAGTACACCCCCCCATTGTGCCTGGGGGTCAACTCACAAATGGAGAACTGGGAAGCACTCAATATTGATGCTACTCCTCAGGCCACTGTGTGATGTAGGGATGAATCACAGGCAGCTGCATTGCATGTAGTGATTCCATGGCCTGAAAGCTGTGAGCCGACCAAGCCAGGCTGCATTAGAGGCTTGGTGGTGCTTGGAGCTCAGCTTGTCATTTTGAGAAGCCATGAGCTGAGCTGAGCCAGGCCCCTGAAGCCCTGAAGCTGTGCATTACCAGCATGTGGCAGTGTAATGCTTTAGTCAGAGATTTGGGAATTGAATTATGCAGCCGAAAGTTGGCTGACATACTCATTCTTGGAACTGATCACATAAGAGCCTGGACAGGAGCCACTACTTGAGAAGTAGCCAAGAGTGTTCATGTTTGTCCTGCTCGGTCCTGCTCAGCTTCATAGCTGGCCGAGAAATCGGAGATTGAATGAACCCTTTGTTGCTGGCAGTAAGCTGTCGTGCATGGTATGCCTACCCCAGAAGATGATGTTTGCAGGGTGGTTATAGAGAATATCATTGAGCTCATCCATATCTTGCTTCTTTCTCTGATTGAAATTGCCCTTGAATCCACACCTAAACCTTGCATTCCATACCATACATCGATCTTAACTGGGCACCAGTGGGTCAAAGAGCTTATTGCTGGCCATCCAGATCATATTCACTGTGAACTTGGCATACACAAAGACGTTTTTCTTGCCCTTCTCGAAGAGCTGCATGAGATGAGCCACCATGATTCCCAGAATGTCATGCTGGAAGAACAAGTCACAATTGCCTTATACATGTCAGTCACTGGGCTTATGGTTCAACATGTCAGCAAGCATTTTCAGTGCTCAAATGACATAATCAGCCAATATGTTCCCAGTTCTCACTCAACAGGGCATTGCCATCTGACTCTGGATTATATTTATTAAATGGCAGATACTTTAAAAAGATGATCACTGTATTTTCAACCCCACCATTCTATGTGAAGTTTGTCACCTTTCTGTCAGGTGAAGAAATTCCATCAAAGATCTGGAACAACCCCAAGTTTTTCCCCTATTTCCATGATGCTATCAGTACCATCGATGGAAGTCATATAGCTATCATCCCTCCAAGTTACCTATGCTCAGCATTTCGAAATCACAAGGGATTTCTGTTGCAAAATGGACGCTTCATATCAAATTTTGACCTTAGTTTCACTTACATTCTCCTGGGATGGGAAGGGTCTGCCATCGATGCATGCATCTACGATGATGCGATCTCAAATGATCTGCATATCCCCGGTGGTAAATATCTGCTTGCAGATGCAGGCTATCCACTTTGGCCTCAACTTCTTGTTTCATACCATGGAGTGTGATACCACTTGGCTGAGTGGAGTCATGTGAGCATCCAGTATGTGCACCCTATCATATCGATCATTAATTCTAATCCTTGTTTTCAGCCCATCAAATAAGGAAGAACTTTTTAATCTTTGCCATACCTCAGCCCACAATGTGATCGAATGAATCTTCAGAGTCCTCAAGTGCCACTTCCACATCCTTCTCCTTCCAGCAGAATTCTTGATGGACATCCAGGTCAAGATTCCCATGGCGCTATGCACCATTCATAATTTTATTCATTTTCACAGTGATACTAGCAATGAGTCATCCAATCCGGCAGAGGATGACGAAGAACAAATTTTCAGTCACGGACAGTCAGGTGCCAGTACTGGTGTATCTGGTGTTGCTCATCCAATGAACGATGGTTTGGCGAAGCAAAACCAGGAGGTGATTGTGCAGACAATGTGGATTAATTACCAGTCTGTTTTATTGTAGCATGGTCACAACAACAAGTTTGAAAGTGACGCTTCAGAATAGTAATTTGTTGGTAGTTTAGTGCAATTCAAAACTGCTGTCCATGTTCGATCATCAGTGTTAAAACTATAAGGATTCATCTCTAATCCATACCTTATAGTTGAGCTATACAATGATGGAGAATTCCATTGTATAGAGTTTCTTCACACACATGATCCTGGGAACATATCATGTGACTACATGTGACCCTGGAAATATTACATAATACACACATGACTGTGGAGCCCATCATGTGATGTATCTAGACCAGAGGATGATTATGTAACATATTACATAATCAGTCTAGAACATTCCATGACATCATATGGTCTGTGCGCTAGCACGCCATATCATGTCATTATCATGCAATAGCACATCATAGCCAATGGCATATAGAGCTCATATCTCTAGCCAATGGCATATTCCTCTCTTATCTCTATTTCATATACTACTTATCTCCAACCAATAGCATATAGACCGCTATATCAAATTAGATTATAGCTGGTATGACTGGTTGATTATTACTATACTTGGACTACCTACTTACAGTAATTGGTCCATGCGAGTAGTTGAATCGGAGATTCAACCAACTCCGCTAGTAGTATATAAACCCCATGTATTTTCATGATACAGTAGGCATGCCTCTTAAAGGCTCTTTCTCTTGTACCACCACAAGACTATACTATAGACCTTACCAAGGTCAAACTATTCTCTACACATCTTCGAGACTCCTAGTCAAGGGAATATCGACTCCTCTCCTCTAAGGATACCTGGATTGGTATATCGTTTGGGACAAATACTAGTGAAGTCTCAGTATTGAACATCTTGGAATAGCTTGGAGTACTGCTATCCAGTGAGTAAGCCTCCTCATTGGTACTTCCAATCCTCTGTTGCATTCCTGTCAGTTGTTGCTATTGGACCATCCCAATTCCGATAGGTTATGAGCCCCATCTAGCTGAAAGGTTATAGATACCGTAACCTAGCAGTTATGACTCCACGGTGTTGGGTATCCTTTGCTCAATCACTTGGTCTAGTCGAGCAGAGAACAACTTCCACTTTTGTGGTTGGTACTTGATCACTCACTTGACTAATCAAGAAGATAACAATCACCACCATGAGCTCTAACCAAGATTCGATACACCTTCTGTGCTCGCAAATGGCACTAGCACTGGTGATCTTGTTGTATGCTATTATGTACCAACTAAGGACACTTATGATCCTTGCTGGTGTGGCATTAGTGCCATGCACTTGGGTTTTACTTCTTCACTTCTTCTTTCAGACTCGAGCTATTGGCTTTATTCATCGTTCTGATGTCTTTGATCGAATTGTCCTCATTAACGCAGACATCTTTCCTTGATCAAGATCAGACACTACTTGAGTCAGAAGAGTTGAACACAGAGTCAATACTCCTCATCGTCCACCAAGACCTGTTGACATCCATTGACAATACAAGTTGAGGACCCAGAGTCAAGTGACAACAGTGACACATCTCAGTGGTACCCAACTTCTCATAGACCATCTGCTGGGAGAGCAACTAGCTCTTACCATCCCCTCAGACAGACAAGGTTCGATCCTCGTTCAATATCTAGAGGACAGTCTTCTCATAGAAGTCATTGCCACAGACACCAAAGTCACTCATTGAGTAGACCTGTGATTAGAAGAAAGGATAGATGAAACAACTTACGAGCAGACCAAAAATTACATCAATGTTGCTATGCTGGTCAATGTCAATTACCCTCACAACCACAGCCTTATATCTCGTGACACTCATCTTCACATATTTCTCAGCAAAACTCATCATCCAATCCAATATCTGCCTTCCCATCACAATTTCCTTCCACATCCGAACATACTCATTCTACTTTACAATCTCACATCCCACATGGATATGCAACCCAGACTACCCACAATATACGGAGTTTGAGACCAATCCAACGTACTGGTCGAGAAGCAACAAACAGGAATACCGAAACAATCTCAAGAGATTCCAGGGAATCCCAGACCACTCTGGTTGGGGAACAAACAACACTTGGCCTGATACAGATATCGAGGGACAAGTCAGACCTAACTGAGGACCGATCAACGAGGACAACTAGAGCCTCATCCTATATCAATTCTTATGCTTAAGATCCAAGGCCAATCTTATTCCACCCAATTCCCTGGCAAGATCAATTAGATCACTTCCATTCCACCCTCGACCTCTCAGAACAAGAACAAGAAGTTCCACCTCCTCCTTATCAATGAAATGACACTCCTCCATCATACATCAATAGACATGGAGAGACTGTCCCCATCCATGCAGCTTTTATTGGTGGATCATTGCGACCGCCAATCATCTTCCATAATGACAACACTGATGAGCTCCAGCAGCAGCTACTTGGAGACATCAATGATCTCCTATCATGACCCACTGATTCTACCAGGACCACTGATACAATTCCATCCAGAGAGATCTTACCCTCACCCTATGGTTTGGCCATATCCAGCCAAGTTGCCACTGCAGCTTGAAGATCGACCATTGATGATCAGTTCACAGAGACAAGAGATGATTCCCAGACAGATGACTCCAGAGGTGCAGGCACCTCTGTCCGAGTACCCTGCTCAGGTAGAGATACCTCAAATACCTATGATTGAAGATTGATCTCTGCTGGTCAGACCAAGGACACCCCCAATGTAGACACTGCAATTCAATGCAGGTCAGGAATTGATCACACGTCTAGGACTATCAAACTCCGAAGTCCGAGATCTGTACGAGAATCAGAATGTACGCTCTCAGGACTGAGTTCATCTCGAACAAATCCTTTTAGAGAATGGCTATCATGCCTATCCTAGATGACAGCCCCTCTCTGACCACAGACAAGGTCTGGAGATACTCATAACAACACACGAAGATCAACCAATTTGTGTAATATACATGCCACGGTTCATTCAGCAGATGAGGATTCCTCTCCAGCAACCCCAGATGAGAGGATATCCAAGTCCTGAATTCACCTATCAACAGCTTCTTGATGGTACATGCAGGATCGTGTACCCTCAATTCATCATGATGAGACAGCTGTATGACGTTCCCTGGAGGAACAAACATTTCAATCACGTGTGGGCAACCACCTATGAAAGGGAATCTCTTTGTTTGGTACTGGAATCAATCGGGCATCCCGTTGTCTCTGCAACATACCACACCACTCCTCAGGTGTTGGTTCATTTCCAAAGATGGGAAATAATCAATTGTGATCATGAAGACCAGCTATCATTTGCATACTGCCTCTTCCTCCGCTCCTTAATTCCAAACAGGGTTCTCGATCCCTATGAAACACAAATTGAATATAACACCCCATCGAACTTCTATCCGCCAACCTTCTATGCCGATAGAATCTATGCTCCCAACTTAGGACATGAGATCTTAGCATGTCACGATGGAGGAATAGACCAATCCTTTTGGGACGTTCCCACTCAACAAGCTTGGAATGAAAGGATGGATGCAATTTGGAGAGCAGACTGGCACCAGTGGAACCCATGGTATTGTAGGATTGTTGACCAATGCAACATCACGGCTAGATCAGCACACATGTTAGCTCAGAAACAGGAACTCATGGATGAGGATTTACAGGCATATCAAGAACTACTGGCAGACACTCATCGAGAAATAGTTGAACTACATCAGACTAATGAGTGCATACACTGAACTCCTTAACATCACCTGCAAATGCAAAATGGCTGACTCACAGGAAGAACATGCTCAAGAAGTTCCTCAACCAAGATCCTCACTGAGAAGAATGGTACGAGGAGAAGTCAGAGTGTTATGCGAGGTACGAGGGCTTCATCTTGACTTACATAGAAGATTTGAGTCAGGAGATGCTTTACCTATGGCCAATGCTGGTGGAGTTAGGAGGTCGTTACATATCTCTTGTCAAGCCAGACTTGATGCAAACCATCCCTGAGTATATCAACCTTTTCTCATCCATTTCACCTTTAACCTTTCTGGATTATTCCCTCCTTCGTTGATCTGTTAATGTTTGGTATGAACCCTATTTGTCCTTATCCCATAGAAATCTACTTGTTTGTTTTTCCCTAATGAATGAGAGAAAGTGGGATTTGGAAGATCAAGAAGAGTCTGCTGAATCAAGACCACAATCTTGTCTTTCGGAGGATCTAGCCTCCAGTCAAAATTTGGATGAGATATGTGTGCAGCAAACTATTAGCAACCCTCACTACATTGCTTTCTATAACCTTGATCGGTTCTACAACATTGTCGATCAACCACTACCAGAATGGTATCTGAAACGAGAAAGGTTAGAACCTGATTGGTTCTCTTATACTTATGAAACTCAGGATGGAGAAATGGGAAATACACCACAACCATGCAGATTATCAAACCCATGCTACACTTGGTTTTCATCTCTCGTCAGGCAGGAGACCTTAATTGGCCTTACCTCTGAACATGCATGGGCAGGAGACATTAACTTGTCTTACCTACATGCAGAAGAGATAGAAACATCGCATTTTTACGAAGAAGAAGAACTTGCAATCCCATCTGCAAACATCCACAATGATTTCTTTGAACCATCCAAAAATGGAGGATCAAATATGCAAGAGACAGCTATTAGGCTACAGTCGATGGTACGACCTAATGTCTTGGAGCAACAAGACGCTGGAAACAGCAAGGAATCTGCCTTGCATATCCAATGTGAACATGCGGATGAATCAATTCTTGATTCAACCAGCACTGCTAGGGATGGAAAACACACTTCATCTTCCTCTTCTTCAGGATCAACCAGACAGCAACAGAAGCCCACTTCCAAACATGATCCACAATCATCTACTCACGATTTTGTGTCAGATTTCATAACATTGATCATCATCAATGGCATCTTTTAAGATCAATTCATCCATTTAGTCCGGACTTAAGAAACTGATCGGACCTACAAACTATACAGAATGGAAACGATCAATGAAGAACGTCCTCACCATAGCAAGATGGTGGGACATTATCTCCGAAATGGAGACCTATGCTCAACAAACCGATGATGATGCACGTCTTCAATGGATCGGTAAAGATCGCCAAGCACAAGCCTTCTTGGGACTTTATGTACAAGGCAACATGCATTCCCACATGTTGGATGACTACCTTCCAGCAACTGCCACACTAGTAGCACACAAATCTTTGGCTGCTATGTTCTGGAACAAATTAGCAGAACTTTATGCTCCCTCTGGTGTTACCGGAATGTTTGCCATGTTCCAAGATTTGATCAGTCACCATATTCGAGACAATAAAGATCTTGGGATGCAAATCTCTATCTTCCAGAACAAGGTCCAACAGCTTTCAAGCGCTGGCATTAACTTGGACAGACAACTACAATCCATGATCTTCCTCAATGCACTTCCAAGATCTTATAAGGATTTAGTCTCATCTATTGTCCAGAATATCCCAGCTGCACAATTTCAAGTGGATGCATTGATGACAAAAGTCATGGCCAAAGCAAATTTACGATCCACACAATGAGGCACTTCTCATCACTTTCGCCCTCATCATCGGATGAATACCACTACATCTTCTCCATGACCAGAAGTACACCGTGCTTCTGTTATTCAGAAGGCTCCTACAAGTCCTTTCTGTGACCACTGCAAGAAGTCTGGTCACACCAAAGACCATTGTTGGTCACTCCATGGATGTACTCCAGGAGGGAAATTCAAGAAACCCTCCAGCAACTCTACTGAGTCTGCTGCACTGAAATGGAAACATTTCTCTGGACCACGTCGCACCATCAATTGCAGAAAAGGCAAATGATGAGCTCATGCTCATGAGCTTTACTATGAAGAAGAAGACTCGGATGGTGTCATCAACACCATACAATCCGAATGAGACACAGGACTATTGCTCTTTCAATATTCCAGAGCGACATCTCCTACATACAGTCCACTCCCAATGGCAACCATTCATGAAGTACCTGAAGACAATGATCTCTCCTATGATGAAGACATCGAGGATGACCAGCAAGATGCAAATTTCTCCTTTCGTAGCAGGGCTAACTCCTTTTAATTGCCCTGACTACCTTACCAATCAAGTGCAATCATGATCATCCCACAACAACCTATGGATGGTGGATAGCGGCTCCACCGATCATATTACTCCATACCTCGAGGATTTCTTTCACCTCAAACAACATGAACATATTGCATGAACCACGAATGGTTCTGAACTCAAGATGATTGGACCTGGACATGTTATCATCCAACAGCCATGGATGATGAGTTTTATTTTACAGGAAGTCTGGCTTGCCCCATTCGCATCCCATCGTTTGTTATCTCTTACAAGACTTACCACATGTGGATGGAAGTCCATTACAGACCACACAGAAATGAAATTATGGGATAATAAGGGACACTTGATGATCAGAGCTCGATCACAATCGCCAAACAACTCGTTGCATTGGTTCAAGTCTTCACACCAAGCAGTTGTTTCATCCCTTTACGACAACACGTCTTACGAATTATGGCACAATCATCTTGGACATCCATCCAAACTTGCACTTAAACATCTTTCTAATTGCAAGGGTGTGCCATTCATCACGATTCCTACCCATGACTCAATCTGCCATGGTTGTAACCTTGGGAAAGCTCATGATTGAACTTATGATCTTTCTGATTCTCGAGCTGAGCACCCTCTTGCTCTAGTTCACTCTGATCTTTGTGAACTTCCTACTTGCTCTAGGAATCATCATTGTTGGTTCATGACTTTCCTTGATGACTATTCTGGTTACACAGCTGTTGCTCTTCTTCACAACAAATCTGATACTGCTGCGGCTCTCACTCGTCTCTGCACATGGGCTGAGACTCAAACCGATCATTCCCTTGTCACTCTACGTTCGGACCAAGGAGGGGAATATATGGGAAAAGATACCCAATCATTCCTCACGTCTTGTGGAATTACTCATCAAACATCCACACCTCGGACTCCACAGCAAAATGGTCATGCTGAACACTTCAATTGCACTATCATGGAGAAAGCAAATGCAATGTGACTACAAGCATGCTTACCAAACATATTCTGGCAAGACACACTCGAATGTGCTATTCATCTCTACAATCGACAACCAATGAAATGCCTGAACTGGCAAACACCTTTTCATCTATGGCATGGCAATCCACCAGATCTCTCGCTCTTATGCACCTTTGGATGTCGAGCTTATGTCTTCATTCCCAAGGAAGACAGACAATCCAAATTGAGTGCACATGCTGAAGAAATGATCTTCGTTGGATATGAACAAGGAGTCAAAGGATACAAATTCTGGAGTATGACAAGAAGGAGAATTGTCATATCATCCACCACCACATTCGATGAACACACATATCCCTATTGTCAGAAGAACATTCAAGACAAACTGGCCTCAATCAAAGTAATGCCACATGACAACTATGATTCGGATGAAGATTCTAGAACCTCTTCTTCATCACCTATGAGTGATATATCCTCAAGTGATTCTGGTGACAATCAGTCTATACAATACAGGGATATACCAACTTTTCCACTTCCACCGGATGATCCAAATCCCAAACAAGTTCCTGGATTTAAGAAATCAACCACAGGAAATCCAACTTCTCAATCCACAGGACAAGGTCAAACCCATTCCAAGAAGCAGATGACCAATAAACCCTTTATTCCGAAAAAGAACAGCATCAAACAAGCTTCAGTCGAGATAGATTCTGATGAAATGGAATCTAAACCCTTTCATCATTCGAGGACTGCACCCCCACTAGAATGAACAACGAGTCTTCCTACACCAGGTAGAAGGACACGGGGAGCAGATGATATCAGAGATCAAACCCGATTTCAACATCGGTCAAATCCCTCTATAGATCCATCAGTGTCTAGACCCCTTAGAGAGGAACGACCTGGACCACCTCAAACAAGATTCAAAGGAATCAGACATCATGTCAGAAGACCAGAATTAGCTCCAGACAACCCCTTTGCTCTTCCATGACCACAACATGAATGAAGAACATGAATTATTCCTGATAATTCTTATGGTCATTGACATCCAGTCGATATAGAATGGGAAATACAAGGGGACTTATGAACACCAATGGAAACTACTCCACCTACACCAATGAATATGGAAGATGTGGATATGGAGAATTTATACTCCATGATGATGAACAAATCCATCAATGCCTTAATCCTTGCTGCCACACCATCTTTCAAAGTACCAGTCCACTTCAAGGACATTGCGAAACTACCCGAAGATCAGCAAAAGGAATGGCATGAAGCATGTAAAGAAGAAATGAAATCCCTTCATGAATGGGAAGTATGGGAACTTGTGGATCCTCCACCAAATCATAAACCCATAACTGGAAGATGGGTATTTGTCAAGAAACCAGATGGACAAAGTAAAGCATGCTTTGTTGCCAAAGGATTCACTCAAATATTCAGCATCAACTTCAAAGAAACCTTTTTACCAGTTGCACGGTTCAAAACCGTGAGGTTGCTATTAGCACTAGCTGCTGCCAAAGATTGGGAAATCGAGGCACTAGATGTTAAAACAGCCTTCCTATTTGGAGAACTCAATGAAGAAATTTACATGACACAACCAGAAGGTTTTATCTGGAAAGGTCAAGAAAACAAAGTCTGCAAACTCAAATGTGCAATATATGGGCTAAAACAAGCAGCCCTACAATGGCACAAAGCACTACATAAGACACTGGAAAAGTTTGAATTCAAGAGAACTTATTCAAATCCAGGAGTCTATGTTTATGAAGACAAGACCAACATAATCATACTAGTGATTTATGTTGATGATGCACTTTTCATTGGGAACAATAAGAAACTCATTCTCTTCAAAAAGAAAGAATTCATGAACACATGGGAATCAAGAGACCTAGGACAAGCCAAGGAATATCTAGGAATGCAAATAACACGAGATCGCAAGAAATGAACATTGACACTAGATCAATGTGCCTATGCAGAGAAGGTTATCAAGCGATTCAAACTCAATAATGCCAAAACAGCTCACACTCCACTTCCTTCCAGCTACATTCGGAATCAAGAGACCTAGGACAAGCCAAGGAATATCTTGGAATGCGCATAACACAAGATTGCAAGAAACAAACATTGACATTAGATCAATGTGCCTATGCAGAGAAGGTTATCAAACATTTCAAGCTTGACAATGCCAAAATGGCATGCACTCCACTTCCTTCAGGCTACATTCCTACTCCTTCCGAAACCACCACCACTGCACATCTCCGAAGCCAATATCAATCGGTTATCAGATCACTCCTTTACATCATGCTTGGCACGAGACCAGATCTAGCCTATGCTGTGATTCGAATGTCACAATTCTCAGCCAATCCATCTGAAGAACATCTAAATTATACTCTATATATATGCCGATACCTTCGAGGAACCAAGGAACTTTGCCTCAGTTACAATGGCAATTCCAATTCCGGTTTCTTAGCATATTACGATACAGATTGGGCTGGTGACACCGAAACACAACACTCTACAACAGGCTACTCCATCTTTTTCACCGATGGAATTGTCTCATGGTTATCTCAGAGACAAAAGAAAGTTGCTCTTTCATCCACAGAAGCAGAATATATGGGCATGACAGAAACAGCCAAACAACTGTCATGGATATGCTCTCTTTACTCAGAGCTCCATATAACACTTCCAACATTCAAACTATATATGGACAATCAAGGTGCAATCTTCCTTGCTTCAAATCCTGCACAAGAAGGTCAAACCAAACATATTGCCATTCAATATCACTACATTCGTGATGCTGTACAGGAAGGAGACATTAAGTTGTCTTACCTACATACAGATCTTCAAGTGGCAGACATGTTCATGAAGAACCTTACATGGCAAAAGTTTGAAGACAATCGTAAATGTCTCAACAAGATTAAATTCCCATCATGAATATCATCACCATCATCCTATATGATAGGTTATGAATCAAGATGTCATGACGACATCTTAATTCACAGGGAGTGTTGAAACTATAAGGATTCATCTCTAATCCATACCTTATAGTTGAGCTATACGATGATGGAGAATTCCATCGTATAAAGTTTCTTCACACACGTGACTGTGGGAAGACCACATGACATGACACATGATCCTGGGAACATATCATGTGACTACACATGACCCTGGGAATGTTACATAATACACACGTGACTGTGAAACCCATCACATGATGTATCTAGACCAGAGGATGATTATGTAACACATTACATAATCAGTCTAGAACATTCCATGATGTCATATAGAATGTCATAGAACATTATGACATCATATGGTCTGTGCACTAGCACACCATAATCATGCAATAGCACGTCATAGCCAATGGCATATAGAGCTCATATCTCTAGCCAATGGCATATTCCTCTCTTATCTCTATTTCATATACTACTTATCTCCAACCAATAGCATATAGACCGCTATATCAAATTAGATTATAGCTGGTACGACTGGTTGGTTATTACTATACTTGGACTACCTACTTACGGTAATTGGTCCGTGCGAGTAGTTGAATCGGAGATTCAACTAACTCTGCTAGTAGTATATAAACCCCATGTATCTCGCTACTTTACAGTAGGCTCTCTAAGACTCTCTCTCTTGTACCACTACAAGGGAACTATTGACCTCACCAAGGTCAATACTACTCATTAAACAACTTCGAGAATTCCTAGTCAAGGGACTATCAGCACCTCTCCTCAAGGACATCTGGACTGATAGATCAATTGGGATAACACTAGAGAAGTCTCCAGTATTGAATACACTGGAACAGCTCAGAGTATTGTCACCCAGTGAGTAAAGCCTCCTCATTGGTACTTCCATCCTCTGTTGCACCATTCCTGTCGGGTGTTGCACACTGTTGCACAATCAGACCATCCCAACTCCGATAGACACTACCATCTCCTTGGATGTTTGCACCCGATACATTGTCCCAGTGCATGCCTGATTGTTTATGATATGCTATGATTGCTATGAAGGTAGCTTTAATCTAGGGGAAGATCAGCTTCAATCCAATATTGTGGAACTTTGTCTTACAGCGCTCCATTTATTCTGCATGCTTTTGAGATCTTTTTCTCTCCCAGCAATACAAAGATCCTTGATATGGTTGAGCCCAGCATGAAAAGTCAAATCCTTGAAGTTCCTGTCACCCCACTCTGACTTGTGCTTGACCAGGTATTGGACAAGGGCAGTTTCCTCTTGGGCTGTCCACTGAACTTGCTTTGAATTGCTTTCAACTACGTCACCAGCAGGTTGTTGGATATAATCTTCCATGATCAGGGAAAATTGTTGAAGTGCTTGGGAAACTTGGAGTGGTTGGTAGGCAATGTATTCCTAGGGCTGCCAAAGTTCAGTTCAGTTCAGTTCAGTACCCTTCTGGGCTGAACCTGAACCTGAACCTAGTGTCCTTAGCCTGAACCTGAACCTGAACTGAACTGAACCTACATGAACTAGTTCTACTA
>JBBPLR010000286.1:0-25286 GCA_038089915.1 Sutorius australiensis | reverse complement strand
CCACAGGGGTATCGTTCTGAAAAACCTCGGAATCCAGTGCTTCCACATGGCCTCTAATGTAAGTCTCTAAGGTGAGTAAGTGATCCTCAAGCATATCCAGGTAAGCATCTCCATGCTGCCTGAGCATGATGCATCCACAGTACACTTCCACCTGAGATGTTGCATGAGTGAGATATTAATATCACTGTTATCCGCAGGCCCATACCATCAGCAACGACTCACAAAGCATTCCACTCCCCTTTCGCAAGGCCCCATCTGGTATGATGTCAAAGATGACGTGTTTCATGTAGAGATAATAAGCTGTCACAGCATTGGAGATGGAGTACTGCGCAAGGACTTGCAGCCACTCCATGGCATACCTGATGATCGATTGTTAGTGTAAATGTATGCTGGCAATTGACCAACGTACGGCATCATCAACTTGGGGTCCAACTTGATTTGGTTGTATCCCAGCTTTGCAGTCATGACCACCTTCAAGCCCCAACTATCTCGTGGTAGATGCAAGTCGCACTTTGCTCATCGGAAGTAGTTCATGTGGGCACGCTTATCCTCTGGATCCTTCATGAAGCCAGCTCCCAGGAATATGTCGATCCAATTTGCTTTCACTCATGCACAGAGGAACAGGAGGTCAGAGAAATCACCATTAAGCATGATCATGACAAAAGGCTTCACATCCTGAAGGTGTTGGATGAATCTTGTGATTGTCGCAACCTGATCCAGTCACATATCAGCCGATGTGAATCTCTGTGACAGAACAACCATGCCTCGCCTTTCTCATTATACGCAGTAGACGGCCACTCATACCCTTCCTTGGGGGTAAGCTCAAAGTTCTTGATACCCATGACTGTCGACCACATACAGGATCATCATCACTTGGTCAATTGCTTGATCAGCAAACTTGAGTGGTGCCTTAGTCATCTTGATGTCAGATGCTACGACCACTGGATTTGCATGCTCAACACGCTCGGTGATCTGCATGGAGTTGGGTTACCCACATTAAACATTATGGCATACCACAACCCGACACGTAGATCATTGTCAATGGCAACGTGCAGGTAATAGGGCATGTCGAAATTGCGAATGTCAACAATATAACAAGGATCCTTCTCCCAGTAGTCTCCACCATTGATCTTCCCATCAATTTCTGCCCATTCGCCTTCAAATTCTGTGTTCAGAAAGGGGACCAGGCAATAGAGATGTATCTGGCTTGCCAGAAATATTACATGTTGCAAGGAAGAACATGACTTCCATCCAAAAGATCACAAGACACATGTGAGTGTGAATACAGCGAAGACTCAGACCTCAGGGGAAGCAGGATGAACTATTGGGGGTAGATCAGATAAATAGAGCTAATGGAGAAATGGTACATACGAGCAATTGTGTTATCATGGAGAGAACTTGAAGTCCAGCGACGCTTGTGCCCACTGTGGAGTGGGACACCATTTTTGAATATGTCACAACGAATAAGTCTGACATCAATGTTAGCATCCTCAAGCCTACATTGAGCTTTCTGCATCCTGAACTGGTAAATATTTCCCAATGCTTCTGACTCCTCAACCCACACACTAGTGAGGCTGTGTTCAAGGAGATGCACATTGCACTGGACATGTGCAGCAGCCAGTACAAGTTGAGCGTCCTCCCATTCACGTTCCTCGACATCTTTGTCCATCTCAAAGCCCTATGCAAATGCTAGCATGACACAGTACTCCATCACATCACGATGCTACCCACTTTTAGTGTATCTGAACAGAGTATTTGAGGTGGATTGGAACCAAGCTTTTGGGTTCAGAATGGGGTAGCATAGGGGACAAAAGACTCTCTGCAGATCTTCAGTGCTCCGATGGCTGAAGGAGTCCCTCTGATGGGAACTTCATCACTGACACTGGCAGCAAGCTGAACGATATGATGGCTAACAGGTAGGACGGAAGTGAAACAACCCAAAAGACTACTAGGTTGCACTAGGAGGCAGCGACTACTAGAGAAGTGAAGGGGGATACTAGGAGTCATATCTTAGGAATGTCTTGTGAGGAACACTCCAAGAGGACTTGACTGGGTTGACCAGCGAGTCCCTTGGGCTTATATACAGTTCTACTGTATGTACATGTGGGTGTCGTATCTAACGATCTACTACCATATATAGACTAGGGTATAACCCAGGGCGCAGGGTGGCCATAGGGTAGAGGGTCCATGGAGCAGTCATGAGGCTGTGGAGCAGAGATTAATAGATAAGGTAAAATGGAAGAGAAGCGTGCACAGCATGGAGATGAATGAGAAGCAAACCATGAGGCGAACTCTGTTCGTCTGGGTTTGAACCTTATAATATTGTACACACAACCAAACACTAGGTGTGGGAATGTGGACTTAGAATCATAGCACGTTGAGCATTTTAAGGGAATGACAGGTGCTTAGGGGCCAATAGCCATGTGTATGGGAATGTAGTGGCTTGAGCATTGTCATTGGGCATTGCAAACGCTTATGTAATAGGGGCGAAAAGTATACCCCTGTAACAGGAAGAAATCGATGAAATGCTCAGAGTTTTGGGAACTCCAACGGTGAAGGAAAGGTCTGGAGCAGGTGAACTGGTGATGGAAATGTTTGACTTCTTTGATTTGGTGAGTACGCTGGCCACTTCAGACCCAGACCATGGCTCAGAACTTGGCGAGACCTGATCATCCAAGTCCAAATCCTGAAAGCCTGCTTGAACAGAAGAGTTGGACATCGCAGGTGAGTGAGACATGAGTGAATACTTAGCAGGGACCCTACTAGTAAGAGTGGAAAATAACTTGGGAGCCAATCTCTGAGCCTGTATAGAGTTGCAGGGCAATGATTAGTCATGACACTTGAGGCCCGTTCTGGCGATTGCTAATGCTGCTACCTCATCGTAACACAATCCACCTCATGCAGTTACACCCCACTCATTCTGAATCAGCTGCATGATGCATTCGTGTCAGGAAACACCATTTTACACCCTGAACTTTGATTTTCTGAATCACCGTCCGCTGCTGACTCAATCATGCACTGAAAGTAGAACCATGGCAGCTAGTAGAAGTGCTACTGAATCACAACAGATGATCAGTTAGGCGTCCAAGGCAGGTAAGTTCTTCTGACTAGGTCTGTGCAATGCAGCCCGTTGAGTCAGACCTGGGATCTCACTTTAGGCTCGACTCTGAGCTCACCATAACTTCGAGTGTATCCTGCAACAGCTGCAACCATTTCCTCTACCTCCATGCCAAAATACCTGCAGTGCTTCAAGATATTTCTGACGTCTCAGGGTGTCGCTGCTCACCTTGTGCAGAAAAAATCCAAGTGCAATTCCTGGGGGCAAGAGTACATCAGGCTTCACATTAGGTCTGGCTCGGATGCCACGGAGGAATACAGCTCCTCCACACCATCTTCGCCATCTTCACATTCTTTCAAGTCACTCCTTGCTCCCGACGACTGTGACGAGGACTTCGAGATGTTCTTTGATCCTGATCCCCTGGATGCTATTGACCTGTTTAACAGAGACCAGCCAAACCGTGAAGATTCTGGACCCTCTGTGGCCACATCTGCTGCTCTCATCACTCAGCTAGGACTTGGCTGTCAAATCCAGTCCTTCCCTAGTGCAGGCAGGGCTATTGCTGTCGGTGAAACATTTCTCAATCACTTTGGGATGGACACATATTCATTCTTTCACTGAACTAATATATACTATCCATTCATGAATCATGATGATTGGCAAATGGCCAGTTATCTTCTTCAATCTGACCTGAGCATGGGGAAAATTGATGAATATCTGAGATTGAACCTGGTACATCTTTTCGGTTAGTATACTCTGCATACTCACTATATAATTGTCTTGTCCTACAGACGCGAACTCTCCCACTTTCATTTTGGACTGCAAAGGAGTTGCAAGGTTGTGCTGAGCTCCTGCCGACTGGACTGCATTGGAGTTACAGGACCATTTCTATGTCACATCCCACCAAGAAACCATTGTTCTGTACTACTGCAATTCTCTTGAGTGCATCAAATTATTGTTCAACCACCCGTACTATGCATCACACATGGACTATTCCCCATTCCACGTTTTTACCATGGTAGAGAGGACAGTCTGGGAATATAGCGAGTGGATGAGCAGTGATATTGTGTGGTGGATGCAGGTAGATCTGGCACACTCCACAACTACTTGCGCTGACTGATGTAGTCCAAGCTCCCAGAAGGCACAACACTGTGTGGAGTAATCCTATCCTCGGACAAGACACACATCACCAATATGTGTGGTGGAAAGGCTGCCCATCCCCTGCTCATCAGCCTGGCCAATATCAAGGCAACTGTGTGGAACAAGGCATCCTCACATGCATTCCTGCTCACCACACTCATGCCAGTTGTGGAGTTTGTTCACCCTGATCAGAGGATATGTTCTGTCCTCAACACATGCTTGTTTCATCAATGCCTTGACATAGTTCTTGAACCCCTCATGATTGCTGCTCGGATTGGGCACATGATGTCTGACCCTGTCAGAAACCTTCAGTATTGTTTCACCCCGCTCGCTGCATATATCGCCAATATGCCAGAAGCCTGCATGTTGGCATGTGTACGTGGCAAGACCTCTCCGGTGAGGATGGCAACCTGTAAAGAATTTGGCAATGCTTTTCAACATGAACAGCATACTCATGCAACTATGTTCGCCCAACTTGCTTGTATCCCATGTGATCTGGCAGAGGTGGAAAAGTACTTTGCTCAGTGCAAACAATTTAGGCTGAGTGGGGTTGTGGAGCTGTTTTTTCGTGATTGGCCATTATCTGATCCCGCCAATTTCCTTTCGCCAGAGCCATTATACCATTGGCATAGGGAGTTTTGGGACCACAATGTCCAGTGGTGCAAAAATGCTCTTGGGGCCCAAGAACTCGACTTCCGTTACTCAGTTCTACACCCAATCATCGGCTTGCATCATTTCAAGGATGGCATCACAACATTGAAGCAGGTTATGGGCTGCTCGCAACATGACATCCAACATTACATTATTCCCGTGATTGCTGGTGCTGCACTGACAGACGTCGTCACAGCCATTTGCACATTGATGGACTTTCGATACCTCGCCCAGGCCCTCACCATCACCTCAACCACACATGACAAGATCAAGGATGCACTTGCTGAGTTCCATCAGCACAAATCTAGCATCAGTAATGAAGCCCTACAAAGGGGAGCAAAGACTGGAGCTGCCCTGGAGCACTGGCAGATTTCCAAGCTTGAATTGATGCAGAGCGTTGCACTGAGCATCAGCCAACTCGGTGTGCCTGTGCAATGGTCAGCTGATACGACTGAACATGCCCATGTTGAGATGATCAAAGACCCAGTGGCTTCAACAAATAATCACCACTACGACGTGCAGATTTGCCACTACTTGGATCGAATCAAGAAGTGCCGGCTCTTTGAGACAGCAACTCATCTCAGTTCTGCTGCTGCCACCAACTTGAATGGTAGCCAAGACATTCTTGACTCGGAGATTGATATGGCAGTGGGCAATGCTGATCCAAGCATGGGAGATGAAGATTTGCAGGAACATCCTACAGCATTGCTTAATGATATCTGGACTCCAAAGCATCCTGTTCCTAACCTTTTCGCCATTGCAGAAAGGCTTTTGACTGCCATTCCTGGGACTATTCCTCATCCGATCCATACATTTACGTCCAGGGCAACTGCTCTTCATCTCAACTATGACCCCTCTATAAAGTGTATCTCTATTGATGAAGCTGCTGAAAAGTTCGACATTCCAGATCTTCATGCAGCCATCGCTGATTACTTGGGCTGTGAGGGACTCTTTGCACAGAATTTCCATTCATTCAGAGGGCAGCAACGTTCACCTGCAGATGCTCACTTACCATTCAGTGAAATTCAAGTCTGGTACAAAGTCCATCTCCAGCAGAAGTTGCACCATGATCACACCTCTATTGGTTCCATATTCAGCATCAATGCCCACCCCAGCAACCACACATGGAAATATGGCTGTCACAATGCAGCAATATTACATGTAGATGCACACCATGAATGGCCTTCTAGTGGTCTTATGGGTATGTATATAAATTTGGTGGAGTCACATTATGTTAAACTTGAATAGGACACGCTGTTGTCGATGTTCGCTTGATTATGTGTCCTCTTTCTCCCGAGAGAATCAAGATAGCCTGCGATCAATGTTTTCTTGTTTATGCTTGACGATTCAATATAGTTCCTCAACAGCGGTCACAGGTCGATCCAGCAACAAGACTCCATGTCCTGAAGCGGGTGATGTGAGCCTCAGGTATGCTGTTAGGTGACATTTTTCTGCTCAACCAAATCAGGTCTTATGCCCATCTCGTCCCTCGCTTTGGTGGAACTGCTGACATTCACCTCACCAGTACCAATAGCTTACATTCAGTCCAGTCGTTTTGGTTGAATAGTTACTTTGACAAGGAGTTTTACTACACTATTTCTTCATAGTGTCAGTAGCGCTGCTGTACTGGCCGATCAATCAGGATTTGTTGTTTTGATCCATTGACCCATTGCACTTATTTGGTCGTAGCCATTGTCACAAGTCATCATGTCACAACATGGAACCATGATGATCTAGCGACACCAACTTGAACCCTCGGACCGTTACTACTCAATTACTTGTTGCTCAAACTTTGGGGTTCATTGTGATGCACGTATTCAGCTTCCTCGTTAGGTCGCACAGTGAGTCCTTACTCAATCTGGCATCATGCTTAGTACCCTTGGTATAAATACTGGTCCTTTGTTTTTGAAGGGGTTGTGCTCTGCTGGAGGATTACCTTCACCCTGGACACATTGGGCTAGTTGAAAGTTCTCTCGATGGCGAATCATAGAAGGGTCACTACAGCCAACCCAGACACTAGAACACCCCCTTCTGTACCTGAGCAAAATGCTCTTCATTGATCAAAATGAAGTAACGCTGGTCACGGTGGCACTGTCCAACAGCTTGAGAAGGTTGGAAATGCCATTGATCAACCCCAGCATGTGCACAGGCCTCAGTTAGTGCTTCCAGATGATGTGCCACCCAACCCCATGGCCCCTACCCCTCAATGTGTCAGAAAGCCCTCTCAGAAGCCAAAGGTAGTAGTAATTCTGCACGAACTAGTTATAAAAAGTACTAATGTGGTTGAACAGAACTCGAGTAAAGAGATGGCTAGTAAGGGCTTAGGGTTAGATTCATCTGCTCGACCTGTGGCGGCGACGCCCCGAGCCAACACTCCAGGAGTTGATTTGGCTCCCCAGCCTGAGCTTCATATGGCCAGTAATGGCTCCAGGTTTGGTTTTCAGGTTCAAGCCTCCAACATGCCTTCTTTCATTGGAACACAGTCCACAAGCAACTACAAACAGGATCGGATTGGATACCGAGCCCACTCGCCACCTGCTCTTGCCTCCATGAATGGAGGCCACAGCTCTGGACCGCAGGTTGCTCAGTCTGGCACAATAGGCACACCAGCAAGGCCTTGTGTTGCTGACCATCATTCATATGCCAAGGCCTTACGGCTTTCTTCTCCTCACTGTCCTACCATCTCCGATACTAACTACCTGGCTGTCCATTTGCACCCTCACCCAAAGCCCCTTGCCACAATTGAAGAGCACTTGTTGACATCGCTACCCAGCCTGTGTACTCTCTACCCTGTCGCAGTGAAGCAAACTACTGTACCAATTATCCATTGCAAGCCTGCTCCACTGCCAGCACAATCGGCTTCAGTCCACAATGTGTTTGATGACAACAGCACTCTAACGTGTAGTGAGTACAGGTCTGATCACAAGGAAAAACCACTTGACCCAAGGGATGGACTATGGGACTACAACCATGAGGTGGAAGAAGAAGATGCATGGGATGGGCAGAGCCCTCTTACTGACTACAATGATCTCTATGCTGATGATGAACATGACGCAAGAATGGACATCGATTCACAGGGTGATGGTCAGGAGTTTCCTAACAATCTTGATGCCAATATGTACAATGCCTTTTCTTTATTGTTTGCTGATTGTATTTATATTCCAGTGGTAGGGAGCAATGAAGATGAGGACAAACGTGAAGGAGCCCAAGGTGGAGACCAAGATGGCAACGGAAATCAAGTTGGAAGCCAAAACTGAGATTGAAACAACCCAAAGACTAGCTAGGTTGCACTAGAGAACAGCGACTACTAGAAGAGGAGAAGAAGGAGACTAGGAGTCGTATCTTAGGAATGTCTTGTGGGGAACACTCCAAGAGGACTTGACTGGGGATTCCAGGCAAGACCCTTGGATTTATATACAGTTCTACTGTATGTACATGTGGTGGTCGTATCTAATGATCTACTATCATATATAGACTAGGGTGTAACCCAGGGCGCAGGGTGGCCGTAGGGTCGAGGGTTCGTGACATAGCCATAAGGCTGTGGAGCGGAGATTAATAGATAAGACGTGTGGTCATAATGGAAGAGAAGAGAAGAGAAGAGAAGTGTGCACAGCATGGAAATGAAAGAGAAGCAAACCATGAGGCAAACTATGTTCAGCGGGGTTTGAACCTTATAATAATGTACACATGACCAAACTGTGTGGCGTGGGGGTGTGGACTTAGAATCGTAGCGCTGTAGAGAGCTACAACTCTCTAGGTTCGTATCCTGGGTTTTTACAGCATTCCTCAAGCGTCCATCCATTGTCCCGAGTCCATCCAAGGAGTATCCGGGTGACCTTATACACTTGGTACATGTCCGGACCTCTTTCCGATGTTTTCCGCTCATCCGGACACGATGCGGATACTCTTCCGGGGTTCAGACTAGTGGTTTTCGCTTTGAAACCATTCGGACTATTACTTCGTCCTTCGCGGACATTCTTATGTGTTTCGACACCCCTTTTTGGTTACTTTACATGTGCTACGCTGTCTCTATAGCTACAGTCCCGGTCATACCCGGACTATAAAGTCTGTAGGATGGCTAGTTTTAAAGAACTAAGTCTTTCTTCACACACAAAATCACTCGGATTTCATTCTAAGTCACTCAGCAGCGATCACGCTCGGATATACTCATTATCCGGACCACTTTGCTCTCATATCGCTCTCATCCGGACTTCGTTCTCCTCTGGAAACTCGCCCTCTTTTGTCTGGAACTCTTCTGGTTGTTGTTCTTGGCCAGATTTGCTTCCTAAAACACTATTCATCGTAGCAAACCCTTTTCAACACACAGCCTTACCCTCAGAACCCCAGGGATGGACATATCCACCCTACCTCGCACCCACCTGACCTTTTACATTCTACAGCGCGTCGAGCGCTTAGGGGAATGACAGGCGCTTAGAGGTCAATAGCCGTAGGATGGGAATGTAGTGACTTGAGCATTGCCATTGGGCATTGCAAATGCTTATATAATAGGGGCAAAAAGTATACCCCTGTAACACTATCCCCCCTTTAATGATCAAACTCCGGGCGATCATAGGTAAGGATTGAAGAGCCATAGGTCTTGTGCAAAGACCATGGTGAGGTTGCATACAGTGCTAGGATTGAGGACATGGAACTCGTGGATTGCATCCTGGCAATTGGCAAGGTTTTCTTTAGGTTCCCACGTTCTGTCATCAATGCTGTATCCATGCCAGTGGATGAGGTATTCAAGCTTCCTGCACTTGAGACGTGAGTCGACGATGTAGTCCACTTCGTAGACTTCGTCGCGATTGTCGGTTATGTGTACCGGGCCAGGCCGGTTGACGGGTTGCCCATCAAGGGGTTCATGATAAGGTTTAACCCTGGAAATGTTCACAGGGTTGTGAATTTTGATGGATCAGGGAAGGCGTAGTCGAACGGCGTTCATTCTGATCATTTCTTCTATGGGGTATGGTCCAAGCCATTTTTCCATAAGCTTCTTAGATTGGCGTGTGAGGCGGAGGTTTTCCGTCGCTAGCCAGACTTTGTCACCAGGCTTGTAAATAGGAGCTGGGGTGCGATGTTTGTTTGCTTGGATATGCATGGGTTCCCTTGCCTTTTCAAGGTTCAAATGAGTCTCTTCTAGAGTGTCGTTCATGACATTAGCGAAGTCCTCGGCCGCTGGGGCTTTGGAAGATCCTGGTTCAATGCCCATCCTAGGGGCATAAGACCTTGTTACTTCGAAAGGAGACTTCTTGGAAGAAGCAGAGATTTTTGAATTATATGAAAATTGGGCAATGGGGAGCCAGGCAGACCAAGTGTTCTGCCGCTCATTGCAATATAATTGGAGATACTGCTGGAGATCCCAATTCATACATTCGGTTTGCCCGTCTGTTTGCAGGTGATAAGCCATGGACATCTTACTAGAGATGCCAAGACGTTCACAGAGGTCCTGGAAGACATGTGAGGCGAACTGAGGTCCGTGGTCTGAGACAATGGATCTAGGAAGGCCATGATGCTTCCAGACGTTGTGCAGGAACAGTTTAGCCGTATCCAGGGCTGAAACGTTCTTGGTGCACGGGGTGAATGATGCTTCTTTGGAGAAGCGGTCGACGACTACCATAATAGAATCGAAGCCGGATGATTCGGGTAGATCCGTGGTGAAGTCGACAGTGATATCTTGCCAGGGTCCACCAGGGACCAGAAGGGGCTGTAGTTCTCCATAGGGAGGACGGTTAGATCCCTTCATGCATGTGCATTGGTCACATTGAGTGATGTAATCTTTTACGTATTTGGCTAGGTGTGGCCAAATGTAGAAACATTTTACTAGCTCGAGAGTTTTCTCGTAGCCAGGGTGGCCAGCCGGTGGCGAGTTGTGGGAGGCTCGCAAAATAGTGAGGTGGAGATCTGAGTCGTTTGGGACAAAGATCCGATTGTGTAAATAAATGAGCCCGTTATCGATACGGGCGGACTCATGTTGTTCGCAGACTTGGCGAACTGTGGATTCATTCAGAAGTGCCATCTTGGCACGAATGAGTGAAAGAAGTTCATCCCCATCATCCTGGATCTGGATATGGCCTTGTTGGGGCATAGCCTGGATACGTCTGGGGTCTATTAACGTAATGCCCTTGTTGTCATTCTCGACTCCTTGGGCGTGATCAGGGTGACGGCTTAGTGCATCAGCCTTCGTGTTCGTGGCTCCAGGCTTGTAGCAGAACAGGTAGTTGAACCGGGTTAGGTACTGTGCCCAACGTGCTTGTCTTCGGTTCAGGTTCTGTGACTGCATGAAGTAGGAAAGGTTGGCGTGATCATTCCATACTTCGAATTGGAATTTTGTGCCTTCTAGATAGTGGCGCCAGATCTCGAGCGATTGGATAATGCTCAGCATTTCCTTATCGCAGACTGGGTAGTTCCACTCAGCGGGGGTCATGGAGTGCGATGCAAAGGCAACCAGGTGCCATTTGTCATCTTTGAGAATGGAGAGCACTGCTCCCGTGGCGTAATCTGATGCATCCGTCTCAAGGCGGAATTTGCAGTTGTTGTCCGGATAGGCCAGAATTGGCACTTCCGTGAATGCCTTTTTTAGCATATCAAATGCTTTTTGCTGTGGTGCTTCCCATTTGAAAGCGGCATCTCCTTTAAGGAGGTCGTTCAGGGGTCATGCCATCTGGGAGTAATCTTTGATGAATCTCCTATAGAAGTTGGCGAGTCCAAGGAACGAGCGGACGTGGCGTATCATAGAGGGGATGGGCCATTTCAAAATGGCGTCGACCTTCTCTGTGTCCATCTTGATACCATCTACTCCCACGGTCATTCCGAGGAATTCAACCTCTTTGACCGAGAAGGAGCATTTCTCAGGTTTGACGAACAAGTCGTTTTCTCATAGGCAACGGAGGACTTCTAGCACAATTTGATTGTGTTCCTCTTGGTCATCCATTTTGGTGAATATCATTATGTCATCGATGTAGACAACAACAACATCATCCATATCGGCAAAGATCTCGTTGACCATGGTTTGGAATGTGGCCGGGGAGTTACAGAGGCCGAAATACATAACAATGGGTTCATAGGCGCCTCAGTGGCATACAAAGGCAGCCTTCCATTCGTCGCCTTCTTTGATGCGAACATTGTTGTACCCCCATCGGAGGTCCATCTTGGTAAAGAGCTTTGCTCCTTTTAGTTTATCTACAAGCTGTGCAATCAATGGCAGCGGGTAGTTATTTTTAACTGTGTGCTTGTTGAGATAACAGTAATCTTGGACCATCCATTTCTTTCCATCCTTCTTTGGGACGAAGAAGACGGGGGAGGTCTGCTCCGATTTGGAGGGTTGGATGTACCCTTTTCGTAATTGGTCGTCCACGAAAGCGGATACTTCTTCCTGCTCCGTGGGGGATAGGGGAATCAATCTCCCTTTCTTCGGCTTGTACATGTCCTTTAGGTCAATGGCATGATCCCATGGTTTCCTGAGTGGGATCCGTTCTGATTCCTTTTTATGGAACACGTCGAGGTATTCGTGATACTGCTTCGGGACTAGCCCTTCGGCAGTTTCCTTAGGATCAGGTGTGTCCATCTTTGTCGTCTTTTCCTCTAGGGCGCGGATTGTTTCATAAACCTGATACTGGATGTCTTGAGCTGGCACTCACAACCTTTCAGCTTTACTCAGACACCCAGAACTTTCATAGTGAACTCAAGAAGTGTGTTGTTCGTGACATCACGGAAGATTACTGTTTATTTGTGCCTGAACACCTTTCCAGTGAAACTGAACACATTGAATTCATTAAGAGAAAAGCAGCACAACTTCTCCAGAGTGCTCAGTATTTGTGTGGTGCCCCCAACAGTTTGGTAAGTGGCTTTGATAGCCTGCTCCAATGTTAACCATGACTTGCAGGGGAAAATAAGCAACTTTGCACATCCTGCCCTCAGGAGGGTTTGCCTTTCTTACTTTTACAGTTCAAGTGAGAAGGCACTTCGTCAATTTCCAGATTTCCAGGCATATGTTCCTGACAAAGCACTGCTTCTTGTTGCTGCAATGGTATGTTTGTATCACAACCTATTATACCTGGCTGACTTCCTTTCTAGTTTCGATTCATCCTGGAAATCTTTGCAAATCATGGATTCAATGAGCATGTGACTCTCAATGCAGAACAGGTCGAAGGCTACTACAATAATTTGTGCTGGCTTCTAAACCAAGTTGCAGCTGATGCATACCATGGTCTGAAACTTGACAAGATGCTCCAGCAATGGGCGACAACTGGAATGTGAGTTTTTTTTTTCCTCTCTGAATATACAAAGTATTGATATCATATGAAGGACTGGGTATGCTGATAACCCTATTCAGACCAACTCGGAGGAATGGATGGTTATCTTGGACTGATATATCCTAGTTGTGTACTTGCTGGTATAATTCCATCATTTTCCACTGCATTAGATTGGTGTGACCACTGGTACAGTGAGATCCAGTAGTGTACAATATGCCTACAATGGTTGGTTCTGTACAGTACTGCATAGTGTTGTACAGTGTGAGGCATGGGGTGGCAATGTACAGTGCTGTCACAGTGGAGGCAATAGATTTGAATAAGTACAGTACTGTATAGTACTGTGACAGCAGTGGACAGGGGGGGACCTTCTTGTCGCACTGTAATTACTGGACAGGAGTGTACAGTTATGTACAGTGGCTATGTGATTTGCTGATGTTGTCTGTGTAGTCATCACCAAAGATCCCCAGGGATCTGAGGTCATGTGGTGAAGTGAAATGTGGTGAGCATGTGGGGGACCAGTTTTCTGTGTTCAGCAGGGAGCATGAGTGTAGTTGAGTCGTTCTGAGTCCAATTGAGGCACTCGGGGGGTGGAGGGTTGTTGGGTGGCTTGTTGTGGCTCTCAATGAGCTATGATCGTCCTGGTGGTCATACCAGGGGTCATTGTGAGGAAATATGGCAGGATTGAGGCATCTGACCATGCTTTGGGGTAGCTGCGATGGCCTGGCAGGTGGGCTGTGTTCGACATTAGGGTGATAATGTCTGGGAAGGTGCAACATGGCATAGGTAGTGTCCCAGGTTGGTTTCTGGGCTTGTGTACCTGTTGTCGTGAGTCTCTGGGCAAGGTTTCTGTGCTAAGCAAGGCTCATAACCTGTTGTAGCTATGATGTGCGTGCAACAACACTGTGAAGTGGTGCTAAGGCTCCAGTCATAGTAGTGTACAAGACTGAATGTATTTACCTGTGAAGTGGCACTAAGGCTATGTACAGGTGAATAAAGTGTGTAAAAGATATCAGTAGGGTGAACATACCTCCAGTCATAGTAGTGTATGAGACTGGAGGAAGGGGGAGCATGTCATGCACATGTCACCATGCACCATGTCCAAAAAAGGAAATATGAAGTAAGGAGTATAGTCAGTATAGAAGAAATAGTTATGTAGATGGTCCATTCTCCAATAAGTTATTGATCTGTTGAAGGAATTCTCCAAACTCTGTTTGGTAGGCAATAAGGTTCAGTGGTTCTTTGATAAGAGCAATAGGGCATCAACTGGGAACATGCAAAAGCACATCCGCTTGTGAAACAACCCTAAGAGTTACTAGGTTGCACTAGGCTCAGTGACTAAGGAAGTGGGAACTGAGTTGTATCTTAGAAGAGGGGAACTCTCCAAGAGGACTTGACTGGGGATACCAGGCAAGACCCTTGGGTTTATATACAGTTCTACTGTATGTACATGTCATGGTTGTATCTAATGATCCGCTACTATATATAGACTAGGGTATAACCCAGGGCACCAGGTGGCCATAGGGTAGAGGGTCCGTGGAGATACATGAACAGCCTTAAGGCTGTGGAGTGGAGATTAATAGATAAGGTAAAATGGAAGAGAAGTGTGCACAGCATGGAGATGAATGAGAAGCGACCCATGAGGCAAACTCTGTTCGTCTGGGTCTGAATCTTATAATATCATACACATGACCAAACACTGGGTGTGGGAATGTGGACTTAGAATTGTAGTGCGTCGAGCGCTTAAGGGGATGATGAATGCTTAGAGGCCAATAGCCATATGGATGGGAACATAGTGGCTTGAGCATTGTCATTGGGCATTGCAAACACTTATGTAATAGGGGCGAAAAGTATACCCCTGTAACAGCTTGTGCTGGGGTGAAGCAGTGTTAAAGCAGATCTGTGAAGCAAAGGATCTTGAGATGGCACAATACAGAGTTGCAAATTACACTGGCCAAAGTACAATATCAGTAGCTTTCAAACAGAAAGCAAAGGGACAAGTCACTTACTCTCATAGACAACACACACATATGGGGATGAAGTGGGTATTCTTGTTGGCAAGCAAGCATTGTCCAAGCTGATGGAATTTCACAGGGCAGAAATCATTCATTGGCTGGCAAAGAGCCTGCATCCATTTGAGATTGTCAGTGACAGAGGTTTTCAGTGTTTAAGGAAGACTGGATGCCTGAATTATTACTTACCCCATCCAACAACTGTGTCATGGGATACCTGGCTTGTGTTTGCTAATGTATGCAAATATATTGCTAAAATGTTAAGGGTGAGTCTACATGCTACATTTGTCAAGCATGTACTGATGCAACTCACAAGGAATACAATGGAGAACTAAGTCGTGCAACCAACACATGGACATCACTGAACCACAAGTCTTTTGTGGCTGTCATGGTGCACCTGGTTTATGATAGCAAGCTGCTGGGAATTGTACTAAATGTTGTTGAGCTTGCAATGGTATGTTGAGTTTGTTTATATGGTACTTACCTTCTAATAGGTTCAACATCAGTCACACAGTGGAGTGAACTTAGCAGATGTGTTCACAAACATTCTAATGAAGTTTGATATTTCAGACAAGGTACATCAAAAGCAAATGATTATATGTACTCACCTAACTTGATGGCCATATAGATATTGAGTATCACTGCTGACAATGTGTCAGCAAATGATACAATGACAGACAAGTTAGCTGATTGTCTCACACATTTTGGAGGTGAGGCAACACACACTTGTTTTTCCCTACATATCATCAATTTGGTTGCTAAAACACTCATATGGCAGTTTGACCTACCAAAAACCAAAGGTGTTCTGTGGTGGAATGGACTTGATGACAAGCTGAAGGTGCTGGGCGATAATACTGATTTGGAGGAGCTGCAGACAAGACTGGAGAGGGCTCTGGAGGTGGAAGACAATGCCAGCAATGATGATACTGACAGATGGGTCAATGAGGTACCCTTTTTGAGCAAGGATGAGCACACACAGCTGAATGAGCATTTGCAGCCATTGCAGCTAATGCTTGCAAAGGTCAGTTGATTTCTTGGATTCTCAAGACATACATTGAGTGTGACTACTTATAAATTCGTAAGTTGGCCTTCAAGATCATTCACTCAAGCACCAGTCTCCTGCCTGCATGGAACAACATCTTGAAAGAGTCAGAGTTAGTGATTAAGAATCTTCCATGTGATGTGACAACCCATTGGAACTCAATGTTTGACATGTTTGACTTTGCACTGAGATATTGGGTTGGAGTTGATGCAATCACAGATAAAAACAAGTTGGGAGTAAGCAATTGTATGCTGAATGATGAGGAATGGGTATTGTTGAAGCAGCTGCATGATGTCCTCAAGGTGTGTGCATGCCACACAGTACTTTTCCCATGCTGATGTGTACTTGCTCACACTAATAGATTCTGAAGGACGCAACCTTGTTCTTTTCTCATGCAACACCCAACCTTTCCATGGTCATTCTGGCCATGGACTATATTGATGAAACATTCGCCACCAGTATGCTCAATAAAGAAGAGTTCAACCTGGCAATCCATGCTGCCATCAGCCTTGCCAAAAGGACACTCAACTGATACTACTCTCTTACTGGTATGTCAGATTTGTATCACATTGCCATTGGTATGTAGTGTGCTATAAAACTTTGTCACTGTTACGGGTCCATTTTAACCCCTAACAGTCACCTGACCTCGACGGTCACATGACCTAAGCATGTCGATAAACTGCAAGCCAGGACTTGAAGTCCTAACCCAGTCACTGGCCTCTACCGCCACTTAGACCTGCAAGCACAGGTACCAGTCGGCTATGCCTTGGTTGGGCTATCTTATCTTATCTCGGATCTACGATCCGACACCCTATGTTTACACATGTTTACCTTTCTATAGAGTTCGTACTCCGCAACACACGGTTGCAGCATGCACAGTCTTCTCTTCATTTCCGTGCTGTGCATGGCTATGCTTATGCTTCTTTTCATTTCCGCTCACAGCCTTGAGGCTGTAGCGCTTCTTTTCATTTCCGCTCACAGCCTTGAGGCTGTAGTGCTTCTCTTCCATTCCAGCCACAGCAGGCTACGCCCCATGGCTGTACGCTTCCATTCCACACTGCCTTGAGGCAGTCCAGCATTGCCCTCGGGGCTATGTCTGCATAGGACAATTAGTCTATATATAGTAGATCATAGATTCGATCCAAACATGTACATACACTCTTGAGGAGTATATAGACCCTCCAGTGAACGCTGGGTAATCCCCAGTTAAGTTCACTTGGAGTCTTCCCATAGAAGCTTCAGTTGGACATAAGCTAGTCCCATCTTCGCCACTCAAGTATTAGAGCAACCTATAGCGCTAGCGCTTCTCTGGTTGTTTCAGTCACTGATTCAACTAACTGGTCACAGTTCCTCACCCCTGGCATAAACTTGAGTATTTCAAGGCTGCTAACTGGCCTGCTGAGTGGGCTACAACTGCAAAACAACTGGTTACAGATTGCTACAACAATTCATATCTTCATCATCATGCCACAAGTATCACTGACAAGGCCATGGAGTGTGCCCAGGAGAGTAACCTGGTGCCTACCAACATGTTTGACAGTTTGCTGTGCCTAGCTAAGCCAAAGACAAAGCCATCTGATGATGAGCTGCAAACCTATCTCCTTGGCAATGTGGGTAATAAAAGTCAGGTGGATGCAAGGTAGGGCGAGTATGTTCATCCCTGGGGTTCTGTAGGTAAGGTTGGGTGATGAAAAGGGTTTGCTAAGACTGCCTGCAGCGCTGGAAAGTGGTCGAGGTGATTAGGACCAAGAGAAGGATTGAAAACCAAATTTCCGGACTAGAAGGAGGTCCAGAAGGAGGAAATTATATTCTGGATGAGAATGAGATCTGGAGGACAACTCTGCTGATGTGAAGGGACTCAGAGATTGTAGGGAAGAGCACACAAATGATTCAGTGATATCCAGTACAGAATTTATAGTCCAGGCATACCCAAGACTATAACCAAGAAAGTGACAGGTACATGTGGTACATGCCTAAACACATTGGAAAATGTTCTAGATGTCAATGGTAAGTATAAATGCATATGCACAAACAAAATAAGGTATTCTGGATCAAAATGAAGGTTTTCTGGACTGGATTAAGTGATTTCTGGCTCAGATGAAGTGATTTCCAGCTCAGATGAAGTGTTTTGAGGTTCAGAATGGGATAGAACCACTTTGGAACAGATGGACTGGACATAGGATGCTTCAGAATACTTAGAACACCAGAAAATATGGGTTTATGAACATAGAGAGCAATGGCTCTCTACAGTGCACTACTCTGCTTAGGGTCATGGAGTGAGTTGGGACTGGTAAAGGATATAGACATTTGAAAGACTGGATGATGCTGAGGCTGACAAAGATGTAGAGCTTTCTGACAGATGGGATGCTATTGATAATGATGCTGCAGCATAGTAGTTTGTTCTGTACTATGGTTAATGTGTACATACAGTGAATCACAAAATTGTCCCAATGTTTTGCACTTTTTGATTGTTGATTGAATAACTCAGGAGCTAAAACAGGTACAAACAAAGTGTCAGTGTATAAATGGACATATCTACTCAGGGCTAGATGTTATGAATATAATTATGTAAGTTGAATCAGAAACCATGGAGATATGTGCAATTCAAAACAGGCACAATGATGACTCCAGGAAGATCGCCTTCACCTTATCCTTCATGAAAGTAGGATCAGCGCTAGCCTGGGCATCCACCTTTCGGAAACAGGCAGTAACTGGCACAACCATCTCCTTCGGAACCTTCAAAACCTTTGTCGACAAATTCCTTCAAGCATTTAAACTTAAGGGAGTCGAAAGTGCAGCCACCCATTGGCTCTCCACCACTCGCATGAAACCAGGAAAGATCTGAGGATCTTGGGAACCCTCCCTCGCTGAGTACACCGCAGAATTCTAGACAAAAGTAGCTGAGGCAGGAACCACTGAGGATACTGCCCTCATCAGCTACTACTCCCATGGACTCCCCCCTTGGATCATGAGAAGCATCAATCACCTTCAACCCGCTCTAAAGACCATCCAGGAGTGGTACGACGAAGCTTCTAGAGAATGGGATGTTGATGAAGAATCTAGGGCAATAGAGAAATCCTGAACCTACCAAACACCCTTCCACCCTACCTTCACACCTCGCCCTCGCCCCCAGGAATGAGACCCCAATGCCATGGACATAGATGTCATCAGAATTGCCAAACTAACCCCCAAAGAAAGACTCCGTTGCATCCGAGAAAAACTCTGCTTCAGATGCTGAAAACCTGGACATGGAAGTAGGGAATGTAAATCCTCCACCCAGACGAAGAAAACCCCTCGTATTCAGAAAGTAGAAGAAGAAACTCCTGCGCTCAAACAAGTGGAGGATGACGAAGAAGAACCAACAACTGTGCGAAGGATCAAATTCGCGATCCCCAGCAAGGGTTTTTAGAAGGGAGGCCTCGAACGACGCAAGGACCTCCCAGTAATGCTACCTGTGCTCGAGTACTTGTACCAACAAAGACAAAGACAATGAGAATCCCCATTCAGCTCATTGTACCCTCGAACACCCTCAAAGTCGTCAACTCCAAAGCCCTCATTGACAGTGGGGCAGAAATCTCCTGTATTGACTGGCACTTTGCCCGCAAACACCGCCTTCCTACCACCAGACTGAAGGAACCCCTCCATGTCAACAACGCCGATAACTCTCCAAACAAGATGGGTGACATCAAGTTCTCCTGTGAACTCTTTGTCAACATCGAAGGAATCGCCCACAAAGTAACCTTCTACCTAATCAACTGTGGACGAGATGATGTGATCCTAGGACAACCTTGGCTGTTCTCCGCCAACCCCTCGATCGATTGGAGAAACAATACCCTCTCCATCAGGGAAAACACCGACCAATCCAAGGAACTCTTCAACCTGTACACCATCGACAAACTCCGCCACAAAATGCACAAACCCCAGCTAAGGAAACCCCCTCCAAAACACCACCACGTTGACACAGTATGGGACGGAAAACTCTTCGAGTACCTTGACCTCGATGATGACCCCAGGCCATCCATCCCTCACCTCTACTCCCAACATGCCCTAGAAAACTGAATTATGTACCGCGTGATCAGATGCGGATCTCACTACATACCCTCCGCCCAGATAGCAAAGCTTACCACAGCCACCGAGCTCACGATCCAAGCTGAAAAGAATAAACCAAAGCCCTCCATTTCCCCTGAATACCTAGACTTTACCTCAGTTTTCTCAAAGGAGGCAACCGACCACCTTCCACCCACCAGACCCTATGACCATGAGATCAATTTAAACGAATCCTTCTCTCCGAAGATAGGGAAGGTCTACCCCCTCTCCCCTGATGAGCGAATAGCCACAGACGAGTTCCTAGATGAGAATCTCAAGGCAGGAAAGATCTGACCCTCCAACTCCCCCCAAGCCTCCCCCTTCTTCTTTGTCAAAAAGAAAGATGGGAAACTTTGCCCCTGCCAGGACTACCAATACCTCAATGAACACACTGTCCGAGATGGATACCCTCTTCCCCTCATTTCAGACTTAATGGACAAGTTACAGGGGGCCAAGGTGTTCACCAAGTTTGATGCACAATGGGGGTACAACAACGTCCGAATCAAAGACGGACATCAGTGGAAAGCAGCCTTCATTACCCATCGAGGACTTTATGAACCAACCATCATGTTCTTTGGACTTACCAACTCCCCAGCCACCTTCCAACGATTCATGAATGACTCCTTCTGAGATATGATAGCCGAAGGATGGCTAGTCATCTACATGGATGACCTCTTGATCTTTTCCCCCAACCCAGCTACCCATGAGGAACGCACCAAACAAGTTCTCCGACGAATGAAGGAACTAGACCTTCATCTGAAGTTAGAAAAGTGTAACTTCGCAACCACTGAAGTAGAATTTCTTGGAACAATCATCTCCCCTGGAAAGGTCACCATGGACCCAGTCAAACTAGATGGCATCGCCTCCTGGCCAATTCCCTCTCGAGTACGAGACATCCAATCATTCCTGGGGTTCGCCAACTTCTACCGAAGATTCATCCCGGACTTCTCCACCATAGCAAAGCCACTCTTGGACCTGACTCACAAGAATCACCCATGGAATTGGACCCCCTCCTGTCTCAAAGCCTTCGAAACCCTGAAAATGCTCTTCCTATGAAAACCCATCCTCCAACTCCCTGACACCTCTTGACCCTTCGCCATCGCCACTGACGCCTCCAAATGGGCATCCGGCACTATTCTCCTACAAACCAACAGCAATGGAGAATGGCACCCTTGCTCCTACCTCTCCCAGACCTTCCTCCCAGTGGAACAGAACTATGACATCTACGATCAAGAACTACTCGCCATAATCAAAGCCCTCATAGCATGGCGACACTGCCTTCAAGGATCCTCTCACCCAGTCCAAGTGTTCACTGATCATAAAAACCTCACCTATTTCCGCCAAGCACAACACTTGAACCAAAGACAGGCGAGATGGCTTCTCAACCTGGCAGACTTTGACCTTCGCATTATACACGTCACCGGAAAACTACTCTCCAGACATGATGCTCTCTCTTGACAACCTGATCTCCTGCTTGCCACAGAAGAAGACAACACTGGTATCATGCTCCTCCCTCCATCTCTTTTCGTCAACATCATTGATGCCACCCTTGCTGAACACGTTAAAACCGCTGCCAAGAATGACCCCCTAATGCTCACCACCCTTCAGTCCATCAATACTGATATCCCTCCTTCCCTTTGCTCTCACCTCAGCGACTGGCAGCTAACCGATGGACTGCTAACCTTCAAAGGTCGCATCTACATCCCCCCTGATGAAACCCTCTGATGAACTATCCTACACCGCTGTCACGACCATGAAACAGCCGGCCACCCAGGCATACTCAAAACCAGACAACTGGTCACCTCAGAATTCTGGTGGCCTGGACTCGCTCATTTCGTCCGAAAATACGTCAAAGGATGTGCTCTTTGTCAACAAAACAAATCCAATACCCATCCTACTACCCCTCTGCTCGCACCTATCCACTCCTCCTGTTCCCATCCCTTCCAACAAATCTCCTGTGATCTCATCACTGACCTCCCAGAATCTTCTGGCTTCAATACCTTATTGGTCATGGTGGACCATGGCCTTACGAAGGGGGTAATTTTATGCCCCACCAAGAAAACTATCACCACAGAAGGGGTAGCCACCCTCTTCTTTCATAAGGTCTACCTCTGATTCAGACTCTACAACAAAATCATCTCTGATCGAGGTCCCCAATTCGCCTCAAACTTCGCCAAGGAACTGGGAAAGCTCTTGAACTATGACATCTCCCTCTCCACAGCCTACCACCCTCAATCTGATGGAGAAACCGAACAAGTAAACCAGGAAGTAGAAACATATCTGCAAATCTTCTGTGGAGCAAACCCCACCTCCTGGGCAAACTCCATCTCCCATGCAGAATTTGCCCACAATCACCAACCTCATTCTGTCACCAGCAAATCTCCATTCTTTCTCATGATGGGATATGAACCCATGCCCTACCTTCTATCCTCCCTTCCTCTGAAATTCCTGCAATCGAAACCCATCTAAAAGCCCTTTCTGCTGCCCGAGATGAAGCCCTTGCAGCCCATGAATTGGCCTGACAAGTAATGTCCTCCCACATTCGAGGAAAGTTCACTCCCTTCAGGAAAGGAGATAAAGTCTGGCTAGAGGCCCGAAACCTCAAATGACATGTCACCAACCTGAAATTTGCCCCCAAATGAGAAGGACCCTTCATTATCACCCAGGTTCTATCTCCCTTATCTTACAAACTCCACCTTCCTCAAACATGGAAGCTCCACCTGGTCTTCCATGCCTCCCTCTTATCTCCTTACCACAAGAACTCCATCCATGGACAAAACTTCCCAGCTCCACCCCCGGATCTTATAGAAGGAGAAGAAGAATACGAAATTGAACAGATATTAAAGCATAAAGGAACACCCACCAACCGACGCTTCCTGATCCGATGGAAAGGGTACTCTGCCGAAGAAGACTCCTGGGTTCCGGAAAAGGACCTCAAACACTCACAAACACTTCTCAGAGAATACAAAAGGCGACACCCCTCGACCTTCTCCCCTCAATGAACTCCCACCAACCTCACTCCTCCCCTAGCATTGAATCCATTGACATCACCATTGAACGTTTTCTTGCAGCTATCAACCTCTCCCTGTACCAAGCCAAGTTCTGTCAATGATACAACATCCTCCCTAGCCACGGTCAAGAGCACTCCTGTTTCTGCAAACTCTCTTACTGCATCTACCACTATTAAGTACCTCCTTCACTTCGGTTTCTTCTTCATTCCCAAATGTCTCCTTGCTCCGATGTCCCTATTTCTAGTTATTCTACTTCACCTTACAAACCAACTCCTTCAGTTTCAGATATTTCTACTGTTTCTTTGCTTCCTACTTCAATGGCTTCTGAACCCTCTTCGAATGTAGCCACCCCCGGATGGGCAGATGATGAACTTCCTGAACCAGAACCTCTCCCCCACCCCACTCCGGTTCTCTCTGTGGATTTACCCGACCATGCCCTTAACCTTTGCTCCGACTACCCCACTCAACACTATATCCAAAACCTCTGAGGATACATCGCTGATTCCTGAATGGCCAGCCCCATCGATGCCCACCGAAGACATGGGATCTTCTTTCCTCACTCTCTATAGGGCTTACCTCGAGTCCAACCGTCTAGATATCCTTAAAAGGATCCTGTGCCTCCTCCCCAACTCCATTGTGTCCCGAATGATCGGGGAGCTGCAGAAGAACCTACAAGGAGACCTGCATATACTTGCCTTCCAACTCTGCTTCGGTGAGTTTCTTACAGATATTGATTGCTACATCCAAGAACTTGCATTTGCCCACAACCTCCCTGTACCAACCACTACTTCGACTCCCTCTGCATCTTCCTCCCCACTGGCAAGCGAAGAAGAATGGGCCCTCCAAAGGATGGAGGCACACTGGGAAGGAACCGCCAGATGCCTACCCCTAGCCCCTTCGCATCCTCGTTACAGGGAAGCCTGCTACCACTGCCGACGCCTTGGCCATCGAAGGATTGACTGTCCCATCTATCAATACCCCTCCTGTCAATGATGGGAACCTGGCCACATCCAATCCCACTGCCCCCTTCATCAATGACCCACCAATCCTACCTCATCCTCCTCTTCCGCTTCCTCTTGACACTCTCGTACCTCTCGTCGCTCCTACCAATGTGCCCCCCATCATTCCAGCACCCCAGAATGGTACAGTGACCCAGGAGAAGATGTTTTGAACACGGTAGGATACTCTAACATCACCGGATCCCCCGCTGCATTCGACTAAAATCAGTTCTGAATGGAGTTCAGAGATAACAGGGGGGTAATGTTACAGTTTACCTCAAGTTAGCCCGCTTTCCATTGTTAGTTACCATCTTATTTCTCTTTTGGACTTATCTCTCCCAAAGCTATTCTCTTGTATAGCTTCGTGATCCGATCTCCCAGCATAGCTACAACTACTTCCTTGACTTCCCCTTCACTACATCACCTTCTGCAGTAACCTTCCCTTTCATCTCCGTCCACAGCTTTCACCTTTCCATAGCCTTGTCTTCACCAGGTCTTCATGTTTCCTTCTATATACTCTTTGCCTCAAACTACTTAAACTCGGATACTTGTCCCTGTACTCCTTAAGCTAGTTCTCCTCGATTGTCACCTCGAGTCGTTGTCTCAATATACCTCGCTTCCGCTCCTAGCTTCCCCCCTTGAACCTATGCCCACCTGAGACAACAGGGAGTAACCTTAGATCCATCCTTCACTGCAGTTGAAGGGAAAATGCCCGCAGTGCAAACACTTTGTCACACAGCTCTTTGAGGATACGCTTGTCCTTGCCCAGGCCAAGCATAACACAAAGGTTGCCCATCGGGGCTCATAACATGTTGAAATACACAGTCAGGGTGCTGACAGTAGACAGGGCCTGTTACAGGTCTACATTTTAACCCCTATTCTTGCGCAATCTAGCGCTCGACTGCGCTCACAACTAGTAGCTTGATGCTACACTTCACTAGGATCTATAGGACCACTAGTACCACTAGATGCTCGATGCGATCCAGTTACTATGTCCTCCGATCTTATCTTATCGGCCTAGGCTAGCCCTACCGATTAT
>JBBPLR010000285.1:0-25338 GCA_038089915.1 Sutorius australiensis | reverse complement strand
GTTACAATGGTGTCTCTGTCTTAATTTGGGTATATCTCTGCCCCATGTGATCCAGGTTACATGACCTAGGGAGAAATTATGTAGCCAAGGGTCAGTAGATCCCACGCTCCCACCACCACTAAGCGAGATTCCCACACCTTCAGTCACTATCATGGATATACTACAAATGTCACAAACATTGTAACAGTTTTGCAAGTCACTGTAAGTACCCGACACTGTATATAGACCCCCTGTTTCCTGTTTATTCTCCCATTATTACTATAAAATAAATGGTCTCTGCTTGAAGGCATAACATCATCTCAGTTTCATCTCTTCTTCAACCAAGCATTGGCAGTTCAGAGCACAGCTCCTGTCAGATCCCCATCCATAGATCCGAATGACATCCCCTTGCCCTCCCAGAGAGGTTCACCAGACCATTACGTACCACAAGCACAAGTCGAGGAGTACAACCTCCAGTTCTATTTGAGTCGCTTAGAACAAGACCAGCACTTCACAGAGAGAGTAGAGAGATTAGCTGGAGAGATCAGGAATGCTGGGCAGCCAAAGAGAGAGCAGCTAGACCAGGTCCACCCAAGTAGATGAGCCCAGATACATACAACACAGCAGATGAGTCCCTACAACCTGAGGGATCGTACCAAACTCAAGAAACCAGAGAGATACCACTAGAATTTCTCTTCCACTCCCTTATCCCAGTAGTACACAAAGCTACAGGAAACATCTATCACCTTATAAACTACCTTTAGTCTCACTATGTCCAACCATCACTGGACCGAGATTTTCAATGACAACACCCTCGATTGGGAGGATCACTGCAAGGTGATAAAGGAAACCCTCAGTCAAACAATCAATTATGCAAATTGATTGGAGGTACAAACCAAGCAAGCCATCCAAGATACAGCTGAGGCTGCTTCTAAGGCCACCAAGGCTACCAACTGCCTCACAGAGGCAAAAGATGATATGAGAAAGTTGGTGGCAAGAGTCGCTCAACTAGAGAACAACCCACAGCCTGCTGCAGGCTCCTCCACCAGTGCTGGCACCACTATCACCCAACCATCTGCCTCATCCTCGAAGGTCAAGATATTTGCAGACCCCAGTCATTATGACAGGTCTTATGCTAAGTTCAAGGAATGGTGGGCACGAATGCAGGGTTGGCTCAATGTCAACTCCACCACCATCCCTCCTGGATCACCTAAAGCAGTTGCAGCAGTCCTCTCCTGCCTAAAAGGAGATAAAGTGGGCAACTTTGCCCAAGTACACCTAGGGTGGCTATACAACCCACAAAAGGGATACTCGTGGCCAGCTCTGGAAGCCAAGATCCAATCTCTTTTTAGGACCTCCTGTTACAGGGGTATACTTTTCGCCCCTATTATCTAAGCATTTACAATGCCCAATGGCAATGCTCAAGTCACTACATTACCATCCCTATGGCTATTGACCTCTAAGTGCCCATCATCCCTTAGATGCTGGACATCTCACAATTCTAAGTCCACACTCCCATGCCTAGTGTTTGGTCATGTGTACATTATTATAGAGTTCAAACCCAGACAAATAGAGTTTGCCTCATGGTTTGCTTCTCTACTTTTTTTCATTTCCGTGCTATGCAAGGCTATGCCATGCTGCACACTTCATCTCCACTCACAGCCTCAAGGCTGTTCACTTCCATTTCACACTGCCTCAAAGGCAATGCACCCACAGCCCTATGGCTGTACGATAACCCTATGCCCTAGAACATTCTAGAACACTTTAACTATATAGAGTAGTAGATCATTAGATACGACCACAACATGTACATACAGTAGAACTGTATATAAACCCAAGGGTCTTGCCTGGTATCCCCAGTCAAGTCCTCTTGGAGAGTTCCCCTCTTCTAAGATACAACTTGAGAACCACTCTCTTAGTTGCTGAGCCTAGTGCAACCTAGTATCATTTAGGGTTGTTTCACCTCCAACCAAAACATGTGGAACATGAAGAAGTTGGAAGAATTAAAGCAAGGCCATATGAGGATAGATGATTTCCTTGTGAAATGGCAACCCAAATATGAATGATTGGAGGTGGACCCCAAACACACCATCCACCTCTTGAGATTCTGAGGACTCTGGAAAGAAATCATTGAGGACATGGGGAGACTGAGCAAGTTCTCCAATGACCTCAACCAATTCCTTGCAAATGCCTGAGAGGTCAGTAACAACCTAGAACTCATAGACTTCCTCAGTGAAAAGACCCATGTCTGGAGGAACCAGACCAATGGCAACTGGAAGTCAAACTGAGACTCGAACACCGTGAACATTGATGCATTCCAAAGCAAGAAAGGGGGTGGCACCCTCAAATGCTACAACTGCAAGGGCACAGGGCACAGAGCCCAAGACTGCAAAATGCCCAAGATCTCCTGCCCAATTGCAACTTCCTCAGTGGCGATCACAAGCTGTCCTGCAAAAAAGCTAAGGCAAAGGGCAAAGGCCCACAAAGGAACACCTGAGTGGGAAATGCCAACTTGGACAACAAACAAGCAATCTCCTGGGAGATCTGAGAAGCAATTGACCGAAAAGTCAGAAAACTATTACAAAAGTCTCAGGATGCTTCCCCTGGAAAGGAAGACAGCTCTGACTGGTGGGCCAAGATCACCAAGATGACAAGGCAGGAAGCTGCAGACTATTTCAAATCGGGAAAAGCTTAAGCCTGTGGAGTACTGGGTCTCCAACGGCTAACCCCCTGAACAGGTTTAGTATTTTATCTACCATGGACACTTATGATATGGATTTGGATGTAGAATCAGATATGGACTCCTCTGACTTTTTGACAGATTCAGATTCATCTTCTTCATTGTCAGAGGGGCCTTCCAAAAGGAAGCTCACCAGGGATTTCACACCTGGGCTTAATTCCTCCATTACATCTTCACCAGAAATCCCAGCTCATGACATCTTTGTTTGAAACATACAGCCCACACAAGAGATCAATATGAAGATAAAGATCTCACTGCATAAGGACAACAAGACATGGACCATGGCCAATGCACTCCTTGACAGCAGAGCCAACACCATGTTCATTGACATCGCATGGGTGAAACGGAATGGGATTCCACTTACCCCATTAAAACACCCTATCCCCATTTACAATGTAGATGGCACCAAGAACTCAGCTGGCAGTATCACACATGCCACCGATATTATTATAGATTTCAAGGGACATTGGGAATGTATCACTGCGGAAGCCATGGATCTAGGAAAGAACGACTTTCTCTGATATCGATTGGACTACTGGCATGGTCAAATTAAACCATTGCCCACACCACTGCCATGCCTTGCAAGACAAGGCCCTCTTCCTCCACATCATCAAAAAGGAAGAAGAGGATATCCAATACCAAGTCTATGAAACCATCTGTGCCCTAGAGGAAAAAAGGCCAAAGGCAGATGAACCTAAGGAAACTGCTGAAGGGCTAGTCCCACAGCAGTATCATGAATTCATTGACATATTCCATAAGAAAGAATCGGAACAGATTCCACTTAGAAAGCCATGGGATCACACCATCAATCTAAAGGATACGTACAAACCAAAGAAGGTTAGATTGAACCCCCTATCACCTACAGAGCAAGAAGAAGTTTCTGCTTTCGTAGATGACCAATTATGAAAAGGGTACATCCGACCCTCCAAATCAGATCAAACCTCACCCATCTTCTTCGTCCCGAAAAAGGATGGAAAGAAATGCATGGTACAAGACTACCATTACCTAAATGAACACACAGTCAAGAATAACTACCCACTGCCATTGATTGCACAGCTTGTAGATAAGCTAAAAGGAGCTAAGCTCTTCACCAAGATGGACCTTCACTGGGGATATAACAACGTCCACATCAAAGAAGGCGATGAATGGAAGGCTGCCTTCATATGTCATCAAGGTGCCTTCGAACCGATTGTTATGTATTTCAGCCTATGCAACTTGCCAGCCATGTTTCAAACGATGGTAAATGAGATCTTTGCCAATATGGATGATGTTGTCATCATATACATCGACAACATTATGATATTCACAAAAACCAATGACCAAGAGGAACACGATCACATCATGCTAGAGGTCCTCCATTGTCTCAGAGAAAACAACCTATTCATCAAACCCAAAAAGTGCTCCTTCCCAATCAAAGAGGTAGAATTCCTTGGAATGACCATGGGAGTAGATGGTATCAAGATGGATACAGAAAAGGTGGATGCCATTTTGAAATGGCCCACACCATCTACAATAAGACACATCCGCTCATTCCTTGGGCTTGCCAATTTCTATTGGAGATTCATCAAGGATTACTCCCAAATGGCACAACCCCTGAATGATCTTCTCAAGGGAGATGCCATCTTCCATTGGGCTGCGTCTCAACAGATGGCATTTGATATGCTAAAGAAAGCCTTTATGGAAGTGCCTATCCTGGCCTATCCAGACAATGACTGTCAATTCCGCCTCGAAACAGATGTGTCAGACTACACCATGGGAGCAGTGCTCTCCATTCTCAAGGATGACAAATGGCATCCTGTTGCCTTTGCATCCCACTCTATGACCCCTGCCGAGCGGAATTACCCAGTTTGCGATAAGGAAATGCTGAGCATTATCTGATCACTTGAGATCTGGTGCCACTATCTCGAAGGTGCAAAACTCCAATCCAAAGTATGGAATGATCATGCCAATCTATCTTACTTCATGCAATCCCAAAACCTGAACCAAAGACAAGCATGTTGGGCACAGTACCTAACCCAGTTCAATTACCTTTTTTGTTACAAGCCTGGAGCGACCAACATGAAGGCTGATGCACTAAGTCACCACCCTGATCATGCCCACAGAGTTGAGAACAACAACAAGGGCATCACTATGATAGACCCTGGATGAATCCAGGCTATGCCCCACCAAGGCCATATCCAGATCCAGGATGATGGGGATGAACTTCTTTCTCTCATTTGCACTAAGACAGCGCTTTTGAATGAAGCCACGGTTTGCCAAGTCTGCAAACAACACAAATTGGCCCATATTGACAATGGCCTCATTTACCATCACGATCAGATCTTCGTCCCAAATGACACTGATCTCCATCTTGCCATTCTGCAAGCTTCTCATGACTCACCACCTGCTGGTCACCCTGGCTATGAGAAAACCCTCAAGCTCGTGAAACATTTCTACATTTGGCCCCACCTTGCTGAATATGTCAAAGACTACACCACTTGATGTGACCAATGCGCATGCATGAAGGGATCTAATCACCCTCTCTATGGAGAGCTGCAACCCCTTCTGGTCCCTGAGAGACCCTGGCAAGACATCACCGTCAACTTCACCATGGACCTCCCTGAATCATCTGGTTATGATTCTGTTATGGTAGTCATCGACCACTTCTCCAAAGAAGCATCCTTCACCCCGTGTATGAAGAATGTTTCTGCCCTTGACACAGCTAAACTCTTCCTCCACAACATTTGGAAGCATCATGGCCTTCCTAAATCTATTGTTTCGGATCACAGACCTCAGTTCGCATCTCATGTCTTCCAAGAAGTTTGTGACTGTCTCAGCATCTCTAGCAAGATGTCCATGGCATACCACCCACAAACAGATGGACAAACTGAATGCATGAATCGGGATCTCCAGCAGTATCTCCAATTATACTGCAATGAGCAGTAAAACACTTGGTCTGCCTGGCTACCCATTGCCCAATTTTCATACAACTCCAAAATCTCTGCTTCTTCCAAGAAGTCCCCTTTTGAAGTCACGAAATCCTATGCTCCACACATGGGAGTTGAGCCTGGATCCTCCAAAGCACCAGCAGCCAAGGACTTTGCTAATGTTATGCATGACACCCTCACTGAAACTCATGCCAATCTCAAAAAGGCAAGGGAACGCATGTGCACCCAAGCCAATAAACATTGCACCCTGGCTCCCACTTACAAGCCTGGTGACAAAGTTTGGTTAGCAACAGAAAACCTCTGTCTCATGCACCAATCCAAGAAACTCATGGAAAAATGGCTTGGTCCATACCCTGTGGATGAAATGATCAGAACCAATGCCATTCAACTACGACTCCCCTGTTCCCTCAAAGTTCACAACCCTGTGAACATTTCCAGGGTTAAACCTTATCATGAACCCCTTAGCAGGCAACCTATCACCTGGCCTGGCCCAGTTCATGTCACCAATGACCATGACAAAATCTACAAAGTTGACTTTAACATTGACTCACGTCTCAAGTGCTGGAAGCTTGAATACCTCATCCACTGGCATGGATATGACATTGACGACCATACATGGGAACCCAAGGAGAACCTCTCCAATTGCCAGGATGCAATTCATGAGTTCCACATCATTCACCCCAATGCTGTGCATAACCTCACAATGGTCTTCACTCAAGACCTTTGGCTCTTCAATCCTTACCTTTGATCATCCGGAGTTCAATCATTAAAGGGGAGATAGTGTTACAGGGGTATACTTTTCACCCCTATTATATAAGCATTTGCAATGCCCAATGGCAAACACTCAAGTCACTATGTTTCCATCCTACAGCTGTTCACCTCTAAGTGCCCATCATCCCTTAGATGCCAGACATCTCATGATTCTAAGTCCACATTCCCACACCTAGTATTTGGTCATGTGTACATTATTATAGAGTTCAAACCCAGATGAACAGAGTTTGCCTCATGGTTTGCTTCTCTACTTCTTTTTATTTCCATGCTATGCAAGGCTATGCCATGCTGCGCACTTCATCTCTGCTCACAACCTCAAGGCTGTTCGCTTCCATTCCACACTGCCTCGAAGGCAGCATGCCCACAGCCCTATGGCTGTATGTTAACCCTATGCCCTAGAACATTCTAGAACACTTTAACCATATAGAGTAGTAGATCATTAGATATGACCACAACATGTACATACAGTAGAACTGTATATAAACCCAAAGGTCTTGCCTGGTATCCCCAGTCAAGTCCTCTTGGAGAGTTCCCCTCTTCTAAGATACAACCCAGTCCCACCTTCTTAGTCACTGAGCCTAGTGCAACCTAGTACTCTTAGGGTTGCTTCATTAGGACTTGACTACTTTACTACCTTGCACTCACCCTCACCCATCTAGCACACGTCACTAGTGGATGCACATCTCTCTATGGGATCCCCACTAGGCTAACCTCACACCTTAGTGGTTATCTGCTTTCACCAAACACTCACTCCACTCCCAGCTGTATGGCGACAAGAGCCTATGCATCAGCACCCCCTTTATAGGAGTTCCTACCCAGAACACATCCTCTTCAATCCTAATGAGGGTGAACACATAAGATCGAGTGACAGCATCTCCAACATTGGAGATAACACAGGGCATGTGGAAAGCCCATTCCCAGATCTAGGACCCTCAACACGAATTTTCTTGTGCGCCCTAAGTGCATCTACAAGTCACTTAAGCGGTTGTGTAAGGCCTTTATCAGGTGCCACCGACTTTTTCAACCAAGCCTTGGCAGTTCAGAGCAAGGCTCCTGTCAGATCCCCATCCATAGATCCAAATGACATCCCTTTGCCCTCCCAGAGAGGCTCACCAGACCACTATGTACTGCAAGCACAAATCAAGGATTACAACCTTCAGTTCTACCTGAGTCGCCTAGAATGAGACTGGCACTTCACAGAGAGAGTAGAGATATTAGCTGGAGAGATCAGGAACACTGGGCAGCCGAAGAGAGAGGAGCTAGACCAGGTCCACCCGAGCAGATGAGCCCAGATATGTATTACACAGCGGATGAGCCCCTACAATCTGAGGGACCATACCAAACTCAAGAGACTGGAGAAATATCAGTAGAATCCCTCTTCTACTACTCCCTCATCCCAGTAGTACACGAAGCTACAGGAGACATCTACCACCTTATCAACTACCTTTAATCACATTTCATCATGTCCAACTGCCACTGGATTGAAATCTTTGATGATAACACCCTCAACTGGGAAGATCACTGCAAAGCAATAAAGGAAACCCTTAGCCAAACAATTGACTACACAAGTTGATTGGAGGTACAAACAAAGCAAGCCATCCAAGATACGGCAGAGGCAGCCTTGAAGGCCACCAAAGCCACTGACCACCTCATGGAGGCAAAAGACGATATGAGGAAGTTGGCAGCAAGAGTTGCTCAACTTGAAAATGCCCTGGCAGCACCACCTGCTGGCTCCTCCACTGGTGCTGGCACAAGCACCGCACATCCCTCCTCCTCCTCCTCTTCCAAGGTCGAGATATTCGCAGACCCCAGTCATTACAACAGGTCTTACGCCAAGTTTGAAGAATGGTGGGCAAGAATGCAGGGTTGGCTAAATGTCAACTCCACCACCATCCCCCCCAGATTACCTAGAGTGGTCATGGCAATCCTCTCCCATCTGAAGGGAGATAAGGCAGGCAATTTCGCCCAAGTATGTCTAGAGTGGCTATACAACCCACAAAGGGGATACTCGTGGCTGGCTCTAGAAGCCAAGATACAATCCCTTTTCCACACCTCCAACCAAAACGTGTGGAACACGAAGAAATTGGAAGAACTCAAGCAAGGCCACATGAGGATAGATGACTTCCTCGTGAAATGGCAACCCAAATACAAACAATTGGGAGTAGACCTGAGACACGCCATCCACCTCCTCAGATCTGGAGGACTCCAAAAAGAGATCATTGAAGACATGGGGAGACTAAACAAGTTCTCTGATGATCTTGATCAATTCCTTGCCAATGCCCAAGAAGTTGGCAACAACCTAGAACTTGTAGACTTCCTTAGTGGAAAGACCTGTGTCTGGAGAGACCAGACCAACGCAAACTGGAAGTGAAACCAAGACCCGAACACCATGGACATTGACGCATTCCAAACCAAGAAAGGGGGTAGCACCCTCAAATGCTACAACTGCAAGGGCACAGGGCACAGTGCCTGAGATTGCAAAATGCCCAAGGTCTCCTGCCCCAATTGCAACTTTCTCAGCAGAGATCACAAACCGTCCTGTAAAAGGGCAAAGGCAAAGGGCAAAGGCCCACAAAGGAACACCCAAGTGGCCAACACCAACTCGGACAATGAAGAAGCGATCTCCCCAGAGACCCAAGAAGCCATTGACCAAAAAGTCAGAAAACTACTCAAGAAGTCTCAGGATGCTTCCCCTGGAAGGGAGGACAGTACTGACTGGTGAGCCAAGATCGCCAAGATGACAAGGCAGGAAGCTGCAGACTATTTCAAATTGGGAAAAGCTTAAGCCTGTGGAGTACTGGGTCTCCAACAGCAAGCCCCCCAAATAGGTTTAGTATTCTATCTACCATGGACACTTACGATACGGATTCAAATGTAGGATCAGATATGCACTCCTCTGACTCTTTGACAGATTCAGATTCAGATTCTTCATTGTCAGAGGGGCCTTTTGAAAGGAAGCTCACCAGGGATGTCACACCTGGGCTTAATTCCTCCATTACATCTTCACCAGAAATCCCAGCTGACAACATCTTCATTCGAAACATGTGGTCTACACAAGAGATCAATATGAAGATAAAGATCTCACCGCAAAAGGATGACAAGACATGGTCCACAGCAGAAGCACTCCTTGATAGTGGAGCCTATGCTGTGTTTATCAACATCAAATGGGCAAAACGGAACAGGATTCTGCTTACCCCATTAAGACATCCTATCCCTGTCTACAATGTGGATGGCACCAAGAACTTGGCTGGCAGTATCACGCATGCCACTGACATCATTATAGACTTCAAAGGACATTGGGAATGAATCACCGCGGAAGCCACGGATCTAGGAAAGAATGACTTCATCCTAGGCTATTCCTAGCTGAAACACCACAACCCCATTATCAATTGGTCTACCAGCACAGTCAAACTAAACTGCTGCCCACACCACTGCCATGCCTTGCAAGACAAGGCCCTCTTTCTCCACATTATCAAAAAGGAAGAAGAGGATATCCAATATCAAGTATATGAAACCATCCATGCCCTAGAGGAAAAGAAGCCTAAGGCGGATGAACCTAAAGAAACTGCTGAGGGGCTAGTCCCAAAGCAGTATCATGAATTCATAGATGTTTTCCATAAGAAGAAATTGGAATGCATCCTGCTTAGAAAGCCATGGAATCATGCCATCGATCTGAAGGACACATACAAGCCGAAGAAAGGGAGGTTGATCCCTCTCTCACCCACAGAACAAGAAGAAGTTTCTGCTTTTGTGGATGACCAATTACGAAAAGGGTATATCCAACCCTCCAAATTGGATCAGACCTCACCTGTCTTCTTTGTTCCAAAGAAGGATGGAAAGAAATGCATGGTCCAAGATTACTGTTACCTAAATGAACACACGGTCAAGAATAACTACCCCCTGCCATTGATCACACAGCTTGTAGATAAGCTAAAAAGAGCAAAGCTCTTCACCAAGATGGACCTTTGATGGGGATACAATAATGTCCACATCAAAGAAGGCAACAAATGGAAGGCCACTTTCATATGCCACCAAGGTGCCTTCAAACCAATTGTTATGTATTTCGGCCTCTGTAACTCACCAGCCAATTCCAAACCATAGTCAGTGAGATCTTAGCTGATATGGACACTGTTGTCATTGTTTACATTGATGACATCATGATATTTACTAAAACAGACGACCAGGAGGAACACAATTGCATTGTGCTAGAAGTCCTCTGCCACCTACGAGAAATGATCTATTTGTCAAACCTGAAAAGTGCTCCTTCTCTGTCACAGAAGTCATGTTCCTCAGAATGACTGTAGGAGTAAATGGTATCAAGATGGACATGGAGAAAGTTGACGACATTTTGAAATGGCCCACTCCATCCACAATCAAGCACGTTCGCTCATTTCTAGGGCCTGCCAACTTCTATAGGAGATTCATCAAAGATTACTCCCAAATGGCATGACCCCTAAATGACCTCCTCAAAGGAGACACCATCTTCCGATGGGAAAAACCACAACAAACGGCATTTAATATGCTAAAGAAAGCTTTTATGGAAGCACCAATACTGGCCTATCCAGACAACAACTGCCAATTCTGCCTTGAGACGGATGTGTCAGACTATGCCATGGGAGCAGTGCTCTCTATCCTCAAAGATGACAAATGGCACCCTGTCGCCTTCGCATCTCACTCCATGACCCCCGCCAAACGGAACTATCTGGTCTGCAATAAGGAAATGCTGAGCATTATCCGATCACTTGAGATCTGGCGCCACTATCTAGAAGGCACAAAACATCAATTTGAAGTTTGGAATGATCACACCAATCTATCCTACTTCATGTAATTGCAGAACTTGAACTGCAGACAAGCACGTTGGGCACAGTACCTGACCCAGTTCAATTACCTCTTTTGCTATAAGCCTGGAGCTACCAACATGAAGGCCAACACATTAAGCCACCACCCTGATCATGCCCAAGGAGTCGAAAATGACAACAAAGGCATCACCATGATAAACCCCAGACGTATCCAGGCTATGCCCCAACAAGGCCATATCCAGATCCAGGATGATGGGGATGAACTTCTTTCTCTCATTTGTGCTAAGAGGGCACTTTTGAATGAAGCCATGGTTTACCAAGTATGCGAACAACATGAATCAGCCCATATTGATAATGGCCTCATTTATCTTCATGATCAGATCTTCGTCCCTAATGATGCTGATCTACACCTCGCCATCCTGCAAGCCTATCATGATTCGCCACCTGCTGGTCACCCTGGTTATGAAAAGACCATTGAACTTGTGAAACATTTCTTCATTTGGCCACACCTCGCCAAATATGTCAAAAACTATGTCACTTAATGTGACCAATGTGCACACATGAAGGGATCTAATCACCCTCCTTATGAAGAACTCCAACCCCTTCCAGTCCCTGAGGGACCCTGGCAAGATATCACCATTGACTTCACCATGGACCTTCCAGAATCATCCAGCTATGACTCCATTATGGTAGTCATTGACTGCTTCTCAAAAGAAGCATCCTTTACCCTGTGTACGAAGAACATATCAGCCTTTGATATGGCTAAACTCTTCCTCCACAACATCTAGAAGCATCATGGCCTTCCTAAATCCATTGTTTCAGATCACGGACCTCAGTTCACATCTCACGTCTTTCAAGAAGTCTGTGACTGTCTCAGCATCTCTAGTAAGATGTCCATGGCATATCACCCACAAATGGATGGGCAAACTGAACATATGAATTGGGATCTCCAGCAGTATCTCCAATTATATTGCAATGAGCGGCAAAACACTTGGTCTGCCTGGTTACCCATTGCACAGTTTTCATATAATTCCAAAATCTCCACTTCTTCCAAGAAGTCACCCTTCGAAGTCATGAAATCCTATGCTCCATGCATGGGAGTTGAACCAGGATCCACCAAAGCCCCAGCAGCCGAGGACTTCACTAATGTCATGCACAACACTCTTGAAGAAACTCATGCCAATCTCAAAAAGGCAAAGAAACACATGCATACCCAAGCAAATAAACACCGCACCCCAGCTCCCACTTACAAGCCTGGTGACAAAGTTTGGTTGGCCACAGAAAACCTCTGTCTCACATGCCAATCTAAGAAACTCACAGAAAAATGGCTTAGACCATACCCCATGGATGAAATGATCGGAACCAACACTGTTTGACTATGGCTTCCCTGTTCCCTCAAGATTCACAACCCTGTGAACATTTCCGGGGTTAAACCTTATCATGAATCCCTTCATGGCCAACCTGTTACCCAGCCCAGTCTGGTACACGTCACAGATGACTGCAATGAAGTTTACGAAGTCAACTTCATTGTTGACTCACACCTCAAGCACAGGAAGCTTGAATATCTTGTCCACTGGCATGGATATGACATCGATGACCACATGTGGGAACCCAAGGAGAACCTCTCCAATTGCCAGGACACAATTCATGAGTTCCATGTGATCCACCCAAATACTGTGCATAACCTCACAATTGTCTTTGCTCAAGACCTTTGGCTCTTCAATCCTTACCTTTGATTGCCCAGAGTTCGATCATTAAAGGGGGGATAGTGTTACAGGGGTATACTTTTCACCCCTATTATATAAGCATTTGCAATGCCCAATGGCAATGCTCAAGTCACTATGTCCCCGTCCCTACAGCTATTGACCTCTAAGCACCAATCATACCTTTCTAAGTCCACATTCCCACATCTAGTGTTTGGTCATGTGTACATTATTATAGAGTTCAAACCCAGATGAACAGAGTTCACCTCATGGTTTGCTTCTCTACTTCTTTTCATTTCCATGCTATGCAAGGCTATGCCATGCTGTGCACTTCATCTCTGCTCACAGCCTCAAGGCTGTTTGCTTCCATTCCACACTGCCTCGAAGGCGATGTACCCACAGCCCTATGGCTGTACGTTAACCCTATACCCTAGAACATTCTAGAACACTTTATACATATATAATAGTAGATCATTAGATATGACCACAACATGTACATACAGTAGAACTGTATATAAACCCAAGGGTCTTGCCTGGTATCCCCAGTCAAGTCCTCTTGGAGAGTTCCCCTCTTCTAAGATACAACTCAGTCCCACTTTCTTAGTTGCTGAGCCTAGTGCAACCTCGTACTCTTAGGGTTGTTTCACAGTCCTGGGCATACCCAGACTATAAAGTCTGTAGGATGGCTAGATTTTGAATAAGGAAGTCTTTCTATGCACCCAAAATCACTTGGATTTCATCCTAAGTCTCTCAGCATCAATCGTGCATGGATATAGTCATTATCCAGACCTCTTTGCTCTCATATCACTCTCATCCAGACTTCATTCTCCTCTGGAAACTCGCCCTCTCTTATCTGGAACTCTTCTGGTCATCGTTCTTGACTGGATTTGCTTCCTAAAAACACTATTTGTTGTAGCAAACCCTCCTCACCACACAGCCTTACCCATAGAACCCCAGGGACAAACATATTTGCCCTACCTTGCACCCACCTGACTTTTTGATTCTACAATGCTATGAGGTTAGCAAGCAGAAGATCCTGTAGAGAGGTGTGCACATACTAGTGCTTGTGCTGAGTATGCAAGTAGTAGTGCAAGGTAGTAAGAAGTAGTCAACTCCTAATGAAACAACCCAAAGTATAACTAGGTTGCACTAGAAGCAGCAACTAATAGAAGCTAAGAGTGAAGACTGAGTTGTATCTTAGAAGAGCTTTGGAGAACTCTCCAAGAGGACTTGACTGGGGTCTATCAGCAAGTCTCCTGGGTTTATATAGATGTGGGTTGTGTGTACATGATATGATTGTATCTACAATCTACTACTAAATAAGTACTAATGATACATAGCCTCTGGAGCTGTGTGGAATGAAAGAGAAGCATGAACAGCCATAAGGCTGTGAAGAATGGAAGCACATAGCCTTGAGGCTATGAGCAGAGATTAATGCACAGCATCATATAGCCATGCATAGCACAGAAATGAATGAGAAGCAAACCATGAGGTGAACATTATTTGACTGGGTTTGAACTCTATAATAATGTATACATGACCAAACAAGAAGTGTGGGAATGTGGGCTTAATAAGTGAATGACAGGCACTTAGAGATCAATAGCCATAAGGATGGGAACATAGTGACTTGAGCATTGTCATTGGGCATTGCAAACACTTATATAATAGGGGCAAAGAATATACTCCTGTAACAATCTTCATTGTTTCTCTCCCTCTTTGGAATACAAAGTATGATGGGTGACAGCTCTCTCTTTATGTTTATGTCTGGCCCAGTCTTCAGTGCTAAGAATGAAAGACTTGTGAGTGGAGAGTCTAGGTGAAGGGTTGTGTTATGCTTGGCCTGGGTAAGGACAAGCATAGCCTCAAAGAACAATAGGATGAGGTGGGCACACTGCTGGAATTTCCCCTCCAACTGCAGTGAAGGATGGTTCCAAGGTATGCCTAGATGGCCAAAGTTACTGCCAATTGACTTGAGTGGTCAAAGGTCACAAAGGAGAGGTGTTGGAGAGTAGAGAGGGATGTTTTCAAGAGGTTACTATGGAGGACAATCAAGGAGAACTAGCTTGAGATAGCAGGGTTTGACTGGGCTGGCTAAAGTAGTGCTACAAGACAAAGTTCAAATGAGACTATAGAAGGAAAATATGGACAAGGCTATAGCAAGGCTATGACAAGGTTGTAGCTGTGTGAAACAACCCAAAGGAACTATAGGTTGCACTAGTTGACTGAGACTACTAGGAGGAGAATACTAGGAGTCGTATCTTAGAAGTGTCTTTTGGGGAACACTCCAAGAGGACTTGACTGGGGAATCCCAGCAAGTCGCTCCTGGTTTATATAGACAAACTATGTATGTACATGTTTGTGCCTAATCTACCGATACTATACTAAATAGGCTAGGGGTATAACCCAGGGCTCAGGGTGGCCTAGGGTAGAGGGTGAGTATAAATACAAATGGTCTAAGGGTTTGATCTACGATCCTAGGGATCTAGATTAGTGTCCAAGGGTACTGGTCTCAGGGTATGATGACTGGTATGCTCTAGGCATCGAGTGGCATCATATGTCCTGGGATGAGTGTGGGAAAGTAGGGTTCGTAGCGTGTTCGTAATACGTTCGTACACTCATTTAAGAGGTTCGTAGTGTTTCCTTATTAGGAAAGCAGTGGACTTTGATAGGTCGAACCTTGCAAAGGTTCTTGCTATTGCTTATGTAATAGGGGCGAAAATATACCCCTGTAACACTATCCCCCCTTTAATGATCGAACTCCGGGCGATCAAAGGTAAGGATTAAAGAGCCATAGGTCTTGTGCGAAGACCATGGTGAGGTTGCGCACAGCACGAGGGTTGAGGACATGGAACTCATGGATTGCATCCTGGCAAGCGGAGAGATTCTCCTTGGGTTCCCATGTTCTATCTTTGATGTTGTATCCATGCCAGTGGATGAGGTATTCAAGCTTCCTGCACTTGAGACGTGAATCAACAACGTAGTCAACTTCATAAATTTCATCGCGGTCATCAGTGACATGTACTGGGCCAGGCCGGGATACGGGTTGACCAGCCAGTGGTTCACGATAAGGTTTAACCCTGGAGATATTCACAGGGTTGTGAATTTTGAGTGATTGGGGTAGGCGTAACCGGACGGCATTGGTTCCAATCATTTCAATAACTGGGTATGGTCCGAGCCATTTTTCAGTTAGCTTCTTTGATTGGCGTGTCAAACGGAGGTTTTCCATAGCCAACCAGACTTTGTCACCGGGTTTATACAGGGGAGCCAGGGTCCTGTGTTTGTTGGCTTGAGTACGCATGCGTTCTCTAGCCTTTTCAAGGTTGTTGCGGGTCTCGTTGAGAGTGTCCTGCATGACGTTAGAGAAGTCTTTGGCAGCCGGTGCCTTAGAAGATCTGGGTTCAATGCCCATTCTAGGGGCATAGGACTTCATGACTTCGAATGGCGACTTCCGGGTGGAAGCAGAGATTTTTGAGTTATATGAAAATTGTGCAATGGGGAGCCAGGCGGCCCATGTGTTTTGCCACTCATTGCAGTATAATCGGAGATACTGCTGGAGATCTCGATTCATTCATTCGCTTTGCCCGTCTGTTTGCGGGTGGTAAGCCGTGGACATCTTGCTAGAGATGCCGAGACGTGAGCAGACTTCTTGGAAGACTGCTGAGGAGAATTGCAGTCCGCAGTCGGATACAATCGATTGGGGAAGGCCGTGATGCTTCCATACATTATGGAGGAAGAGTTTGGCCATGTCTAGCGCAGTTACATTCTTCGTGCATGGAGTGAAGGATGCTTCTTTGGAGAAGTGGTCAACAACTACCATTATGGAATCAAATCCAGTTGATTCGGGTAGGTCAGTGATGAAATCGCAGGTGATGTCCTGCCAGGGTCCCTCAGGGATGGGAAGGGGTTGGAGTTCTCCGTAGGGAGGACGGTTAGTTCCCTTCATTCGTGCGCATTTGTCACATCGAGTGATGTAGTCTTTTACGTATTTGGCGAGGTGTGGCCAAATGTAGAAGCGTTTGACAAGTTCTAGGGTTTTGTCATACCTGGGGTGGCCTGCAGGAGGCGCGTCGTGGGCAATTACCCCGGCTCCTACCTACAAGCCTGGTGATAAAGTTTGGTTAGCAACGGAAAACCTCCGTCTTACACGCCAATCCAAGAAACTTACGGAAAAATGGCTTGGACCATATCCCATAGAAGAAATGGTCGGACCGAATGCCGTTAGACTACGACTCCCCCGTTCCATTAAAATTCACAACCCTGTGAATATTTCCAGGGTAAAACCTTATCACGAACCCCTTGAAGGGCAACCAGTCACCCGGCCCGGACTGGTACACGTCACAGATGACCGTGACGAAATCTACGAAGTTGACTACATCGTTGACTCACGTCTCAAGCGCAGGAAGCTTGAATACCTTATCCACTGGCGTGGATACGACATAGATGATCGCACATGGGAACCAAAGGAGAACCTCTCCAATTGCCAAGATGCAATCCACAAGTTCCACGTGCTCAACCCTAACGCTGTGCGTAACCTCACGATGGTCTTCACCCAAGACCTATGGCTCTTTAATCCTTACCTTTGATCACCCGGAGTTCAATCATTAAAGGGGGGATAGTGTTACAGGGGTATACTTTTTGCCCCTATTAATAAGCATTTGCAATGCCCAATGGCAACGCTCAAGTCACTACGTTCCCGTCCTACAGCTATTGACCTCTAAGCGCCCATCATCCCATAGACGCCGGTCGTCTCACGATTCTAAGTCCACATTCCCACACCTAGTGTTTGGCCTTGTGTACGATATTATAAAGTTCGAACCCAGACGAACAGAGTTTGCCTCATGGTTCGCTTCTCATTCACTTCCGTGCAGTGCACGCTTCTCTTCCATTCCAGCCACAGCATGTTGTACACCATGGCTTCCATTACTTCATTTACCTTATCTATTCATTTCCGTCCCACAGCCTTACGGCTATGTTCCGAACCCTCGACCCTATGGCCACCCTGCGCCCTGGGTTACACCCTAGTCTATATATAGTAGTAGAACTACAAACATGTACATACAGTAGAACTGTATAAAGACCCAAGAGACTTGCTGGTATCCCCAGTCAAGTCCTCTTGGAGAGTTCCCCTCTTCTAAGATACGACTCAGTACCATCTTCTTAGTCACTGAGCCTAGTGCAACCTAGTACTCTATAGGGTTGTTTCAATACTAAGTGTGTTCTCCAATGAATGAAGGAACTAGACCTTCATCTCAAATTAGAAAAATGCAACTTTGCAACAATGGAAGTTGAATTTCTAGATACCATTATCTACCCAGGAAAAGTTGCCATGGACCTGGTCAAATTAGATGGGATCACTTCCTGGCCAACCCCCTCTTGAGTACGAGATGTCCAATCCCTCCTAGGATTCACCAATTTCTACCACAGATTCATACCAGACTTCTCCACCATAGTGAAAACTCCTGGACCTCACTTGCAAAAACCATCCCTGGGATTGGACCCCACCCTGCCAAAATGCCTTCAATGCCCTTAAAACCCTCTTCCTATGAAAACCAGTCCTCCAACTCCCCAACCCTTCTCGACCATTTGCCATAGCCACTGACACATCCAAATGGGCATCTGGTGCAATACTCCTCCAGACTGATGGCAATGGAAAATGACACTCCTGTTCCTACCTCTCCCAAACCTTCTTCCTGGCAGAAAGGAACTATGACATCTATGATAGGGAATTACTCACCATAATCAAAGCCCTCAAAGCATGGCAGTGCTACCTCCAAGGATCCTCTCACCCAGTCCAGGTATTCACAGATCACAAGAATCTCACCTACTTCCACCAAGCCCAACATTTCAACCACAGACAAGCAAGATGGCTTCTCAACCTAGCAGACTTTGACCTTTGCATCATACATGTTGCTGGAAAACTACTCTCAGGACCTGACACCCTCTCCAGACAACCAGACCTCCTACCAACTACAGAGGAAGATAACACTGGAGTCACTCTCCTTCCCCCCTCTCTCTTTGTCAATATCATCGATGCCACACTCACTGAACATATCAAAACTACAGGCAAGGATGACCACCTGATGCTCTCTACACTTCAGTCCATTAACACCAACATCCCTCCCTTCCTTTGCTCTCACCTCAGTGATTGGCAGGTGACTGATGGACATCTGACCTTTAAAGGATGCATCTACATTCCCCCTGATGACAACCTTCAATGATCCATCCTCCACAGATGCCATGATCATGCAACAGCCGGTCACCCAGGCATACTCAAAACCAGACAACTTGTCTCCTCTGAATTCTGGTGGCCTGGGCTTGCACACTTCATCCAAAAATACATTGAAGGCTGTGCACTTTGCCAACAGAACAAGGCCAACACCCATCCTACAAACTCATGATGGGCTATGAACCCCATGTCCTACCTTCTATCCTCCCTTTGTTCAACATCCTGGCAGCCGAAACCCATCTAAAAGCCCTCACTGCAGCCAGAGATGAAGCCCTCACAGCCCATGAATTAGCTCAACAAGTAATGGCCTTCCACATTTGAGGAAAGTTCACCCCCTTCAAGAAAGGAGATAAAGTATGGTTGGAGGCACAAAACCTCAAATGACATATCACCAACCCAAAATTCACCCCCAAACAAGAAGAACCCTTTATCATCACCCAGGTTCTATCTCCCTTATCATATAAACTCTGCCTTCCTCAAACATGGAAGCTCCACCCTGTCTTCCACGCTTCCCTCTTATCACCCTATCATGAGAATTCTATTCATGGATGAAACTTCCCAGTCCCACCTCCAGATCTTATTGAAGGAGAGGAAGAATATGAGATCAAGCAGATATTAAAACACAAAGGAATACCAACCAATCAACACTTCCTGATCCAATGGAAGGGATATTCCACTGAAGAAGACTTGTGGATTTCAGAGAAGGACCTCAAACATTCACAAACACTCCTCAGAGGATACAAAAGATGACATCCCTCTGCCTTCTTCCCTCAATGAACTCCCATCAACCTCACTCTTCCCCTAGCATCAAAACCATTGATATCACCATTGAACACTTCCTCTTTGCCATCAATCTTTCCCTATACCAAGCCAAGTTTTGCTGATGATACAACATCCTCCCCAGTCACTGCCTAGAACACACCTGCTTTTGCAAACTTTTGTACTGCATTTACCACTATTAAGCCCTTCATTACCTTCGGTTTCTTCATCCCAAAATATCTCCTTGCTCCAACATTCCTGATTCTAGCTATAATTCTCCACCTTGCATGCCAACTTCTTCAATTTCAGATATTTCTACAGCTTCTTCCATTACACCTTCAACACCTTCTGACTCCAATTCCATTGTAGCCACCCCTGGTTGGGCTGATGAAGAACTTCCCAGGGTCAATTCTCCTCTTCCACTCCCTCATCCCCATCAGGTCCTTGCTGTCAATCTCCCCATTTATGCCCACAATATGCAAATAAACTTCCCAGATAGATAGTACATCCAGACTCTTCAAGCCTATCTATCTGACTCTAGGATGGCCAGCTCCATAGATGCACACCTTGACATGGGATCCCCTTTCTTAGCCTTATATCAAGCATTCCTCCAAAGCAATTGGATTGGACCCCTCATTGCTCAGCTCCGACTATCCTTGGAGTCCACTTCTCCACTCCTTGCCCAACTACTTGAGGACATCCAGGGGGACTTACATGGGACACTGTCAATCCTAGCATACCAGCTTGAATTCAGGGAGTTTCTGGTTGAGGTAGAACAATTTGTCAGAGACCTCGCTTGAGCACATGCCTTACCATCCCTATGACCTCCTCCACACCTTCTGCCTCATCTTTCCTCTTAGCCAGTGATGAAGAAAGGGCCCTACAATGAACTGAGGCTCACTGGGCTGAGACCAGAGGAGCGCTACCATTATCCCTCTCATACCCTCACTATCAAGAAACCTGCTACCACTGCCATCACCTTGGACATCTGCACACTGCCTGCCCCCTTTACCAGTGCCCTATCTGTCAAAGATGGGAACCTAACCACACCCAAGGTCACTGCCCCCTCCAACATCACCCCACAGCTATATCCTCCTCCTCCTCATCTTTCAATTCCTCTAGGCATTCCTGCACTTCCTGTTCCTCCTACAGATGAGCCCCTTGTCACTCCAGCACCCCAGAATGGTATAGTGATCCTGGAGATGACCTCCTGGATGCAGTAGGATACTCTAACATCACCAGATCCCCTGCAGCATTTGATTAGAAAGATCCTGAATGGAGTTCAGGAGTAGCAGGGGGGTAATGTTACATTTTACTCTGATCCTTTCCTCTTTTCACTCTAGTTACCTTCTCCTCCTCTTTTGGACTTATCCTCCCAAAGCTATTCTCTTGCATAGCTTTGTGTTCTAATCTCCTCACATAGTTATTATTGGGTCCTCACCTCCACTCTTCCTGTACTGCCTTCCACAGCAACTTCCCTTCTTCTTCTCCACTCTGCAGTCTTGACCTTTCCATAGCCTTGTTATAACCTTACCCTTTCTTCCCTTTTGCAATCCTCCTATCTTGAACTACTTAAGGCCTATCTTGTCTTTCTTGTAGCTTCAAGCTAGTTCTTCTCAATTAACATCTCAGTCCTCATTCCAATACATCTTGCTTCGCTCCCTAGCTTCACCCTTGAGACCTTCAACCACCCTAATCAATGGAAAGTAGCCTTTAACTTCTAAGCATATCTTGAAACCATCCTTCACCACAGTTGAAGGGGAAACACCCACAGTGCACATACTCAGCTCCCTTGTCTTCAAGGCTACACTTGTCCATACCTAGGCCAAGCATAACACCACTTAGATGCTCAATGTGCCCAGATTCTAAGCCCAAATTCCCACACCTTGTGTTTGGTCATGTGTACACTTTTATAGAGTTCAAACCCAGCCAAACAAGATTCACCTCATGGTTTGCTTCTCTTTCATTTCTGTGCTATGCATGGCTATGCAATGCTGCACATTAATTTCTGCTCATAGCCTTAAGGCTATGCACTTCCATTCTTCACAGCCTTATGGCTGTTTACACTTCTCTTCCATTCCACACAGCCCTGGAGGCTATGTATTATTAGTATTTATATAGTAGTAGATCATAGATACAACATAAACATGTACATACATCATTTGTCTATATAAATCCAAGAGACTTGCTGGACATTTCCAGTCAAGTCCTCTTGGCGAGTTCTCCAAAGCTCATTCAAAGATACAACTCCATTCTTTTAGCTTCTAGTAGTTGCTGTCTTCCTAGTGCAACCTAGTCAAACTTTGGATTGTTTCATGACTCAATCTCTCTGGTGTTCCTCTCTGTGAGGCACTGTCTGCAGGTCCTAACTTAGGTGGGTCTACTACAATGGATGCCTGGTAAAGGGGTGAGGTGGGAGTCCCAAGCTTGGGAGGATGATATTGCAGAAGCTGAGAGTTTGATGAGCAGAGAATGGTACTGAAGGCCCCAGTTAGCCTTTTACAATGCATTCAACTTGTGGGAACTTGTACACACTGGCTTGGCTTATAAGTGCAGTGGGTGAAGAGCAAGGTATAGCAAAAGTAGAGTTAAGTTCAAGTGAAACAGCCCAAGGAGCATAAACACTATAGGTTGCTCTAAACTTGTAAGAGGCTGAAGTAGTAAAGAAGACTTGAGATCACACTGAAGCTCCTGAGGGGAAAACTCCAAGTGAACTTAACTGGGGTCTACCCAGCATTCACTGGAGGGTCTATATACTGCTTAACAGTGTATGTACATATATGTTGTGACTGAATCTACAATCTATCCTAATACAACCAATGTCCTGTGCAGACATAGCCCTGAAGGCTATGCTGGAATGGAAGGAACAGCCTCAAGGCTGTGGGGGAATGGAAGAGAAGTGCTACAGCCTCAAGGCTGTGAGTGGAAATGAAAAGGAAGCATAAACAGAGCCATATACAGCACAAAAATGAAAGAGCAGACTGTGCATGAGGTAAACTATGTTCATCTGAGTATGAACTCTATAAAAAAGGTAAACATGTGTAAACATAGGAGATGTGGATCACAGATCCAAGATTAGATGAAGATAAGATAAGATAAGATAAAATAACCAACCAAAGCATAGCCAACTGGTACTTGTGAGCAAGTCTAAGTGGTAAAGGCTAGTGACTGGTGTTGGACTTCAAGTCCAGATGAGCAGTGTAAAGATGTGCTTAGATCATGTGACTGTCAAGGTCAGGTGATTGTTCAGGGTGAAAATGGACCTGTAACATAACAATATGTAGGACATATTATATAGTAAGTTCTCTACTAGCTTATTTCTTATAAAAGAGGCATGTGAAACAACCCAAACCCCTAGGCCAATGGGCTGCTTGCTGGGATGCCTGAGCTTGCTAGGCAATAGGAAGTTAATACTGCTCCCTGCTAGACTTGGAGTGAAGGGCTACTTATGCCCTGAGTGCTAGTGGAGACTTAGGGAAGTATCCAAGCAGCTTGTGCAAGGAAATCCAAAGTGAACTAGACTGGGGATTAACCCAGCTAGGGCCCCTGGTATATATATCAAAGATCTATTTACATATGTTGTAATCTAATCTATAGATGTACAATTGAATAAAGGAATAGTCCTTGAGGTTGCAATGAGGTTGCAGAGCCTCAGAATGAAAGCATAATATATAGCCTTCAAGGCTATGTAGAATGGAAGTTTAATAAATAGGAATGGAAGGGTAAAACATGTGTTCTACACATGTGTGCATAGAAGTAAGGGCATAACCCCTATCACATTAAATACTTGCTGCCTACATGAAGTGTGGCAGATCTCTAGATGGTGCATGCCTTCAAGGCATGGTGAAGCAGTGGCCTCATGATGTGCATGAGGGATCCCAGATCCCTAGGATCAGATGAGATCTGATCTAGATTCAGTGATGCCATGTGCATCCTGAACTCTATAATAATGTCAACAATGATAATCAATACTATGTGACTGATAAGATAGAGACTTAGTGACTGGAATGCACTTGCCATCTAAGTGACATAGAGGTCTGATAATAGGGGCCTTAGAATGGTGCTAAAAATGGACCTGTAATAGCATGCATGTTCTTTCTTCCATTCTTATTTATTAATTTTCCATTCTACATAGCCTTGAAGGCTATGCTTATGCTTCCATTCTGAGGCTTTGCAACCTCATTGCAACCTCAAGGACTATTCCTTTATTTAGTTGTATATCTATAGATTAGATTACAACATATGTAAATAGATCTTTGGTATATATACCAGAGGTGCTAGCCGGGTTAACCCCCAGTCTAGTTCACTTTGGATTTCCTTGCATGAGCTGCTTGGATACTTTCCCAAGTCCCTACTAGTGCTCAGGGCATAAGAAGCCCACAAGTCCAAGTCTAGTAGAGAGTGATATTAACTCCCATTGCCTAGCAAGCTCAGGCATCCCAGCAAGTGGCCCATTGGCCTTGGGGTTTGGATTGTTTCAAGCTTCTTGGAACCACACACCTTTGCATTCTTCTTATGAGTGATCTATGATTGATGCATAACAGATTGACAGACATGATGAATGGTGAGCCTTAAGTCCACATCTGATGGTATTTCAAACTCAGATGGTGGCTGTTGAATGCTGCCAAGGCCAAACTGGTGAAATCTGCTTTTAAGTCAACACACAGATTTCAATTTCCCAAGATCAATATCTGTATTGAAATTGTCCTCCAAATTGACTCCAAATTGACAGCCCAAATCTACTTTGAACCCCCCTAATCTTTTTTACACTAAACTATGCTTTAGACATTGTTGGAAATCAATCACTTACCCTTCTATTGCCATATATATTTTTGTTAATTCTAGTTCCATCTGACCCTCTGACCCTCTCTCAGTTCTCAATAGTCCAATGGCAATGTTCACAAGTAAGAGCTAGCCTTGTACTCACATACTAAACAAACCAAAACCCTAAGATCTAAGGGTCACTTGCTGGAATGCCTGAGCTTGGTAGGCAAAGGGAAATAAATACATTGCTTTGCTAGACTTGAACTTGAGGGCTAGCTTATGCCTTGAGTACTAGTGGGATTCTGGGGAAGTATCTCCCTGGCAGCTTATGCTAGAGAAATCCAAAGAGAACTAGACTGTGGACACCAGCTAGAACCCTTGAATATATATAGTGTCACCATCTACAGTGACTCACAAAATTGTCCCAATGTTTTGCACTTTTTGATTGTTGATTGAATAACTCAGGAACTAAAACAGGTACAAACAAAGTGTCAGTGTATAAATGGACATATTTACTCCAGGCTAGATGTTGAGAATAAAATGATGTAATTTGAATCAGAAACCATGGAGATATATGTAATTCAAAACAGGCACTCATTGGGACAATTATGTGAGTGTGTTGTAAATATATCAGAATCTGATGCTCCACCATTTCTATAGCAACCAACTG
>JBBPLR010000284.1:14320-25353 GCA_038089915.1 Sutorius australiensis | reverse complement strand
TCGTCGACTTTTATTAGAGCTGCTGGAAGCTCGTACATGGTCCGACCGTCGTCCACACAAGGCAAGCGCCCACCAGCGCGCTGGATCCCAAAGAGTGCCAACCCGTGTTATGATGCCATTGCCAACGTTCGGAAGACACTTGCCATGCTAGAACTCACTGGTAGTTCTTGACCACGGGGATCTTGACACGGTGGATCCACGGCACGGGAAGAATATCATTGACAAACCCATCTCGGTCGGCGCGGGGGTTTGGCTGGCTTGGGTAGTCAGCGCCGGTACCTCAAATGATCGCAGAGATGTCTAGCAACTGATTTCTTCTTTTCTGGCCGTCCACTTCTTTCCGATCATCGCGACCCAGTTTTCGTTTTCCATCCCCAGGATCCGTCCGAGCCTGCTTATCATAGGAGAGGACCGATTTCGTAACATCCGCAGGCGAGTGTCGGTGCAAAAGCTGCCGTCGGAGCTTCTACAGACCATGGAGCATCCTGGCTTGTTGTGGAACCGAAGTCTGCTTTGGTCCATCTCGCACGGCTCACCCCAACCCTGATGTCTTGCAATAAATCGCCCCCAAAGGTGTTTGAAGTTTACTTCCACCAACGGGACATCGCGTCAGTTTCTGTCAGCTCCCAAGTCGAGTCGTTCGGCATGAAGGACGACGTTCCAAGCTTCTGCTGAATGCGCTGGACCGGCATTCTGTCATCGTCCCCCTTTAGAATTTCTGCACGCTTCCTCGTTGGACACCGTCATCATAGCCATGCATAATATTGCAAGCGAATGAGCTGTGTTCACGTTTTAATAGCGACCTAACGTGCATCGCTTGACATGACACACCTTTGACTATATCCAGAATGTCCAGCACAAGCTCTCTCATGCATCTGAACATTGTGAGCACACGACAAACACCTCCAAGGGCAACTCGATGGGACTGACAAGCGGATCTGTTAGTACTTACCATAGCCGATTAGTATGACCACAACTCGTTCCTGATGTATCGGACAGCTGAAGGGTTGGCGAGTAAGTGGTAGCAAGGATAAAAGTTGGAAATGGTAGAGGAGTCTGAGGAGTCAGATAGTGGCCAGTGTTACCTGCCGGCATGGAGGGAAATCGCACCCCGATTTCAGTCATAACGGCTGAAAACCATCGCGTTGATCCTTGGTACAATACCGCGAACAGCTCGACGTCTATCGACAGTCATCCAATCGTCATTGTCGCATCTATCAATCTCGCTACGCGCGACGCGTCAGGTTCCTGATTCGGTCTCGACGAAAAGATGACGTCCTTGATGATTTGCGAGATGAGACCGTGTTGCGCCTCAGCAGCGATCTTCTGACTATCAACCCCCGAGCCGTCATTCAGCATCAACTTCCGTCCCCCGAGGGGAGTCAATGGGAGCGATGGTACGGACCTGTCTTTGACAGTTTTCGTGAGCTGATTGTCTTCCTTTTTCTTGTCTTCTTGCTGTGGGATGGCGCGTGAGAGGATGGACTTGGGGCTAGATCGGAGGGTCTGCGATACCTTGTTGTTGTTGGAGCCTTTTTCGTCTTGGCCCTTCAACGTTGGTACGGATGCACGAGTATTGCCGACCGCCGCTTGCGCTCTTGCAAGTTTCTCGTGTAAATCTGCGATTTGTGATACTGCATAGGCACGGTTCTACGTGACATCCAGAGATAACTCGTATCTGTTTCAGAATGACGAGCAAAGGGGACGTACCGAGATCAGATTGCTCCCGCTCAATGTGTTGACCCAGTATTTGTTCCACAGCAGCCCCAGCAACTCCTCATCCAAGCTGGATTTGAAGATTTCGACCTCGAGTTGATAATATTGATTAGCATGCGCGCCGAAATCCTCGATCTTGGCGAGGGGAATGGATTGATATTCGGACGACGAAGAAGTTGGAGGTGTATAGTCTTTGGGATAAGTGCGGAAAGCACCAATGTCCACTTTTCCAGCCGAAATCGTGCGGTTGGGGTCGATCTATGGTAACGGAAGCAATGCAAGGGGTAAGATGTAAATCGGAAAACAGGTCAACGATAAACGCACGACGACGGCCACAAAAGGATCTTGGAATTGTTGATTGTTCATTTGCGTGTCGACGTCTATACCAGACAACCAGCATCCGTAGCCGGGATGGGAATGATACCATCCGATCAGGTTCTCTAATCGTTTGACCTGCCCGGAACAGGAAACGTAACAAGAATGGGCTCACATCCTCGCCGGAAGATGTGATCGCGCCATACCTTTTCGCCCTCCTCGATATACGTGACCATGTACTCATTCGCTTCGTTTGCGGCGTTGACACGCGTTTCAGTGCCCTGGACGGGCAGCGCAAAGGAGTCCATGATTACAATTGAGTTTCCGACGACTTTTCCCTGCATGAGACCCATGATTTCGTGTGGGACACCTGATCGCGCATGTATGACCTATCGGCGAGAGTGGTATCAGCCTCTCAAGCGCCGTTTAGAGCTTGCACGACAAAGATGGGTCGAATGGCGGGAGCAGAGGCAAAAGGGTGAAAGTTGGCAAACCATTTTAATCAGTGCAACTGCGGATATTTTGCACGATTTGAAGTAATTTGGGCTGTACGATCACAGTGAGTATGGGTTCGCTGCATGCTTGGGTAGCAGGCCGCGGTCACGACGTACTTACTCTTGCTTCCATGGTCCTAGCTGGAGTATCCGTTTATTGGCCTCGACATCAAAAGTGTATATTTCGTCCTTTGGTAAGACTTGGTGTATCTGGTTCGCCAGGGAGAAACTCTGGTAGGCCGTCGAGGATGACATTGCCGTCAAGACCAAAAGTGGAGGCGCTTAGACTGATTACATAATCGTACCTGGCTATGAATATCGCCCTAGTCCGACATCGGTTTAGGTTTTCTCAACGTGTACCAAGTGCCATGGCGGCGTCGAAAATGCATCATAATCAACTGAACTTCCAATCTGGTCCTCTCGTCTGGATAGACTGTGAAATGACGGGATTGAACCCGAAGCAAGACAAACTCCTCGAGATTGCCGTGAGTCAACGCCCCTCAATACAATCCACTGGAAAACATGTCGTGATCCGTGGTATAGGTGATCATCACAGACGGTAACTTGGACCTGGTGGACGAGGGTATCGAATTCGTGATTAAGAGGGACAAGGTTACATTGGACAAGTGCGCTTTTTCGTTTTCATGAATTCTCACGCCTCTCATATAATTAAGCATGCACGAGTGGTGTATAGAGCAGCACGGTAAAGTAAGTGTTGTGCATGGCTACCACGAACAGACACGGGTCGTTGAAGTGTCCTAGTCGGGCCTGACGCAAGCATGCCTCGAGTCCCCTCACAGCATAGAGGACGTGTCGAGCGCAGTCCTCAAGTACATAAAGCAATGGATACCGGAACAACGAACCGGTGTGCTTGCGGGTAATTCAGTTCACGCCGACCGAACCTTCTTGGTAGAAGAAATGCCTCAGGTCGTGGATTGGCTGCATTATAGGTGAGTACGATCGCCGCAACACGTCCTACTCTCATGACATATCCATATCTCTTTAAAGGATTGTCGGTGAGTACTAGTGCTTGGTCCACAGCCACAATCTAATCAGCGACCAAGATGTGTCCTCAATCAAGGTGGGAAATGGCTCTCTGGCTCCTATTCTCATGGTTTGACAAATGTATCTCAGGAGTTGTGCCGTCGATGGTATCCTGGGACCGAGGCACCGAAGAGTATTTTCAGTGGAAAACACAGGTATGTCAGTGTACTTCAGTGGGCGCCTCCGGATGACGCTGGTGTAGAGCACTGGAAGACATCAAGGGTTCTATCCGAGGTGATCATTTTCGCTGTTGATTGGATATCTTATCTTACTTTTCCTTTGAAGAGCTTGCGTGGTACCGAAAGAATATATTTCGTATCCCGTAACTCGTTTAATTGTTCCAGCTACTCGTCCCATCTGCGATCAAGAGAGGCAGGTTAATACTAGACAAGTACGCTTGCCCCGTTCCCATGTACCCTCACTCCACACTCAGGCCTCGTCTTAGGCAAGTCAAGAATACATAAATAACGTACAGAACAGAAAGAACAGTTTGACTTGACGGTATGGTTAATCTGCTCATGCTGCAATACCGACGTGGTCGGATAAGTTCAAGCAGTATTGACTCGGGACTTGGCCAGCGATCAGGGATCCACCGTTATGTCCAACGAGATGCCAGCTTAGTTGTCATTGACCAATTCACATGAGAAACCTTGACCCAGACCAGCACCCAGCAGTGGCTCATGTATTCGCTTTGGTGGTAGCCGCGGGGGTAATGGGTGAATACGGGTGCAAGAATCTCTGACAGAATGCGAGAGATGGACGATGTCGATGAGGCCCCAGAGTGTGGGGATTGAATAGCGTCTGTGTCTTTGCAGCGGCCTCGCCGTCAGGGCTCGTTTGAGGATAGGTGGCCATGTTTAATTGGGGAACTAGACCACGAACGGGAAGCATGAGCTTCGTAGTTCTTGGTCAGTATACGAGGGAGGGCAACCTGGGCCGTCGAACCTGTTTTCTGTGTCCCCCTTCCCCGAGGGACCGTGCAAAAGGGTAGGCCGATCCCGGCGTAGTACGCGCGCGGGGACAGATAAGGAGCGGAATTGGACGTATGTTTCGGACACGGTAGTGACTCGCCTACATCAAGAAATGCGTACTAGAACAATGGATAGGCGTCCTTGCGGGTAATTTGGTCCGCGTCGATCGTTCCTTTTTGACAAAGGAAACGCCTTGGCTCGTGCGTTGGCCGCAATCGAGTGAATAGATTCGTCGCTGTACGTCCTACTCCCATGGGGCGTCTCTTCAAAGGATCGTTGGTATTGCTTTGTCTACGATTACCATATAGTTGGCGATCAGGATGCATCTTCGATCAGGCGTACTTACTTTTAGGCCTCGATAAATGTATCTCAGGAGTTGTGCGGTCACTGAACCGAGGCACCAATATGAGCAGCGGGTACAGGTATGCCTCAGCAGAGCAATGGCAAACCTCAGGAGTTATATTGGAGGTGATCCTTTTGTTTTCACTCGGACGTCTACTTTATTTCCTTCCCGCAGAGCTTGCGTAGCACCAAAAAAAAAATACATTCCGTGCTCCATAACTCAATTTAAACCCGGGGTGATCCCGTCGAAACGAAAGCCATACAACGACCTTCACTCCGGCTGCTCACTCTATTTTCGCTCCTCTGCTCAGGTGCGAGTCCCAACACCTATGCATTCGATCTACGAAAGCGAACAGCTACCAAATGACGTCAAGCCTCAACAATGCCAAGTGCTAGGGATATGGGTATGCTTCGTCCGAGTCGGATAGTGTTACAGATATTCTGAATGCCTGGTAGTCCATGACGCCAGCAGCAAAAGATGGATGCTTAAAAAGTCCCAGTCCGTTCTGCGTCTTGCAAAGTCTTGAGAATTCCAAAAACAATGTGAATGCCCTCCCGCACAAGCTCCAAATCGTCCGGTATCACCCGGCCAAGCACAATGGATATCTTGTCCGGATGCCACCGAAGCAACGACACACGGATCCTCTCCTTCTTCGTCGTCATGTTCGCCCTCACCGTCAAGCTCTCGAACAGGAACCCAGCAACAGCGAGACGCGTAAGTGTGCCAAGATCACGGCTTGACACGCGCTCTGCAACCGGCCACGGAAACTCGATGAACGCGATCGGTGATGTGGACGACTGCATCACGCGCCAACGCGCCTCGTAGTCCCCCCAACGCGCCATCTTCTCCCTCTCCATGTCCTGTGTGTGTAATTCCTGGCGTATCCGCTCCGTGCGGACTTTGTCTCGCCCGCCAAACGCGTCTCGGAGGACACCGCCAGCGCGTACCCACTCGATTTCGCTGTGCTCCCCCAGCGCGCGTTCTTGTTCGCGTCTCAAGCGCCTTTCGGTTTCCGTCATCTTCTCGTTCTGTTCACCGCTGTTTTGGGGTTGACTCGCGTCATGGGAGTCCAGGTGGCTCGACATCTTGCTCAACATGGCGCACGATTGCGTCAAGTCTACCGTCTTGGACCCTGGTGGGGTGACTGCGCTGGGAGGGGGGAATGCAAAATAGCCTTTCATCGAGTTGCTTGACTCGAGGGGGAATGGACAAGGGTTCATATGCTTAGTCAGCGAACCACAAGGCGCGCTTCAGCATCGACCATCGGTAACCCAAATTTTAATATTGCTGTCGACTTACTTCTAGAAACACATCGACGTAGTGAAACGTTCCGAAGGGTAAGCCACGGTATATACGCAGCCTTCAGCGGGTGCTGAGCGTTGAACAATAACTCGAGCGTTTCGGGGTTGTCCAATCATGGCTGCGTCCCTCCGGCTGCGGGAGAGAGCCTTGTTTTGCTAACGCCAACATCGAACGTCACCGACATCCACACCCTTGAGGACAAGATTTCTGCGAAAATCTTGGAGTTATGCAACCTCCGCCGCTAGCGGAATACCCTGTTGCCCATTTATCGCCTAGCACCAGAGATTCTTCAGTCCATATTCATCCATTATGCTTCCATATATGATGAAAAACATCGATGCGTTGGATTACCCGCCTTGGTCAGTGTCTCCTATGTTTGTCACCACCGACGGGAAGTTGCACTGAACTGTTCGACACTCTGGTCATTCCTGTTTCTGTTGTCGCCCTGCTGGACAGATGTGTTACCTGCAAGATCAAAGATGGCACCATTGAAACTTCATGCGATTCTCACCAGTACAACGAACAGCATTCACGCCTGCTGGATTTTTTTCAAAAAGCTGGCGATTCAAGCCGGTCATCTTCAGAGCCTCCAGGTAGCCATTATGGTTGTGGGGGCCGAATGTATGCAATCCTTGGTTTCTGTACCTGCTCCCCTCCTGTGAACTTTAGAGATCACACTGCGCTCCGAATGGACATCATCCGTTGGGCCGCTGTTTAACATGAATGCCCCAGCACTCACGTTTCGCACTGGTACCTCCCTACCGGAGTGCGTGAGCCTGACTGCTGTGTACATGAGGTGTTCCCACCCGCCCTCGCAGCTCACACCATACCCAGCATGTCGGGCTCCCATCTCGGGCCGAAGAGCGCAAAGTGCCCTCGCACTCCCCCTCCCCCTCTCGCCACCGTAAACATGGCCTTTGGTACGTGCTAGAAAGGCGAAATGCATTTGTCGGAGCATGACTCGTAGAGGAGATTCAGTAGAATGGTTAATTCCTTATCTCACTCCAAGGTTCAATTGGGCAACGAATCGAGCAACCCATAGACGAACATGATCGGTGGACGACTACATCGCAAGCCAAGTGTCTCGTACAATCCTTTTTTTTTTGATAGCACATCATTCAGGGTTTATTCATATGAATGACTTGGTGATAGTCGACGCTTTGTCGTACATGCTGTGACTTTTGGCGCAGGCCAGAACTCCTCGGCGCCACCGATTCTCGATTGTGCTCGTGGGCTTGATGAGGTCTGTTGGAATTTGACCTTCGTCACAACCTAGATCGTCCAATTAGCATGCCTGTCTCGGCCGCTACAAATTGAATGTTGAACGTGCTGGTCCATTCTCGAATTCACCAAGTGCGGGTGTCTGTAAACTGGAAAAGTCGTCGGTTCGAGTCGCTAGTAGATCCAGAACTAAAACATTAAACTATGAGTTCATTCGAAAAGACGCTGAGAGAGTCCATCATTATCTTCATTGTCATCACTCCCTTCCTCCTCATCATCAGAAACGACCCTTTCAGCTCCCTTGTAGTCATCCAACCAATGTGGACCCTGTGGAGAAGTCAAGTGTTGCAGCTGAGCAATGTGTGAGTGGGCAAGGGTCAATGCGGCAAGCTGTTGCGCATGAGCGTTCCTGTGATACTGTTCACCGCCTTCGAGTTCTGTTAAGCCGCGCATACCAAAGACTCGATCGAGCATGCCACGCCAGCAGTGAGATCTCTGTGATTCTGATCACATATGTTGGATAGAAGGGCTTGTCGGCATTCTGTATACTTGATTTCCGCTGTTGTGAGGGCAAGCCGTAGTGCTAAGGCAGTCGTAATCTGCCCTTTTGAGGTCAAGGGCCGACAGCAAAATTCTGTCAGGCATACCTCTTCTCCTCCATCAACCGTTAAGTCACCGGGGGACATTATCCCAAATGATCGTGCTGCATAAAGCAGCCCAGGGAGTATATGGCCGATATTGTTTCCTCTGGGCATTGGAGAAGTGGGACTCGAGACTAACACGCTCTTCGTTGGAGAGTCGTAATGGAGAGGAAGAGTGAGGTCCAGATGGGAAGTCCGGGTGTGAATAAGTGAGAGTATCTGAAGTTGTAGAGTCAACCGACGAGGGGCTGGAAGATGAACAGCTTGTGTCGCTGAGCGTCGTGTTATGCAATGAAGGAAAGACGCAAACGCTACTACTTAGTTGCAGTAACGGAGACTACCTTACATAATATGCTCTGATCTTTGTTCTCCTCGTGCATGCTGTCCCTTGCACGATGTGTACCCCTTCTCTCGCGTCACGTCCGGTTCGCATCTGGTATCGTCACAGCCCCACGACGGGGCCGAAACCTAACCGAACGCTACCGCACGCTCGAGCGCACCACCGGGACCAAGTCCGATCACGCCGCGCAGGTCTCGTTACTCTCTCAGGGCCCTGCGAGCCCAGCCGAACTTCGAGCAGACACACTCGTGCCATCTCGGACGTCCACGCCCAAGACGATCGCTGGTTTTGCTATACCCGAGGAACCGCGTGCACCCGCGGATGATGGTATGTTGAACTCGCACACGTTTCTGCTCGGACCACTGATGCGGACGTAGAGTGTTGCATGTCGGGATGTGCCGTCTGCGTGTACGATCTATACGAAGAGGCACTTGTCGCATACAAAGAATCTGTGACGACGCTCCGTGCCGCCCTCACTGCGCTACATATACCCGAGGCGCAATGGCCCGCTCACATTCGTACCGATCCTGCCAAAGATACCCACACCGCTTCCACGACGGGCAAGTCCAAGGATGCTGTCTTGAGCGCGTTCGAAGAGATGGAGCGTGCGCTCCAAGTGAAGCGGGAGAAGCGTGCGACCGTCGAAGCAGAGAGTTCGTCTTGACTCTTATTGCGTCGTTCAAACGCTGATCGCGGGATAGAGAGAGCACGGGGCGACATCCTGACGGGAAATGGGAAGCAGATGAGGCTAGACTTGCGTGGGGTGTACGAGGGTATCAAATGGGTCGTGTTTCCGAATCGCTAGTCATAGTGTATCTTTAGACATAGACATCGAGTCATTGCGATTACCGATCAGTACGCGAGTCAGAAAAACTTCAGGGTGGTATAAAAGTGCGATGGCGCAGTTTCATATCAGAAACCTTACTCTACGCTTTTCTGGACCATGGATCGTCCAGACGATACCCAACAACAACAAGAACATCGTCCTCGACACCACTCGGGCAGAGGGAGGGGTAGAGGACGGGGACGGCCTGTGCGAGAACCACGCGACGAGTCGACGATGGATCCAGCGTCTACACACGACGAACGGACGGCTAGAGGACCTCAACGACGCCAACCTCGACCCGCCGACAGCGAGCCAGCACCATCCATGGGCACTGCTCCAGGAACTCACCTACCTCGCCCATCTCGTCGAGCAAGGTTTCAAGCAAAACTCACAGAGACCTCCCAGGCGCAGACACCCACGCAGGTTGGCACATCGCAGAAAGAGGGCCCGAACCCACCCGCAACCCGCCCCACATCTGCAGAGGGCCCCAAACACACGTCAGGTCCAAAGCCGAGTTCCAAGTTCAGACAAAGGCCACGACGGCGTGATCAGCCGCACGGGGATGATCTCACCTCGACGCTCACGCACGCCCTCCGCACGCCGCCCTTTCCTGACTGTCCGATCTGCTTCAACCCGATCCGACCGGAGGACACGACATGGTCGTGTTCTCCACCTACGAGCACCGAGGCCACAGCCGTCCCCGAGCGCAAGGACGGGCACACGGACGGGGACGGGGACGGCTTGCACTGCTGCTGGGCGACGTTCCATCTCAAATGTATACGCGCGTGGGCAGAGAAGAGCGTCAAAGAGCTCGAGGAGGCGTGGCGGGCGCGGGGGGAGGTACGCCCCGGGGAATGGCATTGTCCGGGGTGTCGCGCAACCAGGCAGGCCGTACCCCGCACCTACATGTACGCCCGTTCCGAATCCATGTGCTACAGGTACTAACTGTTGCGTCGCTCTTCACAGGTGCTTTTGTCTGCGGATGCGTAATCCCGCGCCACCACGAATCGCAACACCCCACTCGTGTGCGCAGTCGTGTTCACGCCCGCGCACGGCATGCGGCCATGCGTGCGCGCTCCCGTGCCACCCTGGCCCGTGCCCGCCGTGCGCGGTGACGGTTCAGGCATCGTGTTTCTGCGGTCGGGAGCGGCACAGCGCTCAATGCCGCTCTGGAAACTTGGCCCTTGCATTCTCGTGTGCGAAGGCATGTGGAAAACCTCTGGGGTGCGGGAATATGGCGCACCGCTGTGCGTCGGCATGCCATGCTGGTGCGTGTCCGCCGTGTCCCGCACGCGAGGATATACGGTGCTGGTGTGGGCGCGAGACGAAAAGTGTGGCGTGTGGTGAAGGTGGGGGTGAGGGGAGTGTAGAGTGTGTCGTTGTCAAGGAGGGCAGGTCCGAGGAGGTTTGGGTTGGAAGTTACGGGTGTGGACGACCATGCGAGCGGTACGATCTTTTTTATTTCTTTTACGTCCTGTGCATACTCATATGCTTTCTCTACAGTCTGTTTGCCTGCTCGCAGCACGCATGTACCAAGGTCTGTCATCCGCCGTCTCGAACGCCCCCACCCTGTCCATTCGACCCCGAGCGTGTCCTCGCCTGTGCATGCGGTCGCCACCGCGTCGCACGCTCTTCCGAAGAACTCGTAGTCAGTAGCGCCCATCAATCCACTCCGTTTGTGCTACCGCCCCGTACATCATGCACATCGCCGCTCCCTATTTGTCCAACACGCTGCGCCAAACCTCTCGCATGCGGTCACCCTTGCCAAGCAACCTGTCATTGGGGTTCCTGTCCACCCTGCATCGAGCAAGTCGAGCGGT
>JBBPLR010000284.1:0-14226 GCA_038089915.1 Sutorius australiensis | reverse complement strand
CCGCCCCGTACATCATGCACATCGCCGCTCCCTATTTGTCCAACACGCTGCGCCAAACCTCTCGCATGCGGTCACCCTTGCCAAGCAACCTGTCATTGGGGTTCCTGTCCACCCTGCATCGAGCAAGTCGAGCGGTCGTGCCGGTGCGGCGCGACGAAAATCAGGACGCCCTGTGGTGGTGTCGTACCCGTGATTGCGCAGGGCCTTGCGGACGGCGAGACACCCGCGAGCAGGGATGTGCTATGTGATCGACCGTGCCAGGCGATGCGCACCTGTGGACGACACCAATGCGGACGAATCTGTTGCCCCCTCGCACCGCAACGTACCACGCCAAGCAAAGCCCTCAAGCGGCGCGACCCCCTCCATCCCGAACTCGATCCATACCTCACCACCACGCAGACCGATTCCGCCACGCTCGCGCTGCATGAGTGCCTGCTACCGTGCGGGCGCGTCCTCGGGTGTGGGAACCACCGCTGTACGGCGAACGACCACCGCGGACCGTGTGCGCCCTGCCCGCGGGGCATCTTTGACGAGCTCGTGTGCGCGTGCGGCCGAACGACGCTCGAGCCACCTATCCGATGCGGGACGAGCCTGCGGTGTGTCTATCCGTGTGCGCGGCCTCCGCCGGCGTGCGGCCATCCACACGTGATGCATGTATGCCATGAAGGGGTCGTCGTGGCTGGTGCGGATACGGCGGACGAGGGACTCGGTCTCGCAGCGGTAGGCGCGGGGGAGGCGGAGGGTGGGGCGTGTCCCCCGTGTCCTTTTTTGACGGAGAAGGTATGCGCATGTGGGAAGAAGCGCGTGGGGAATGTGAGGTGCTCACAAGAACGGGTGAGCTGCGGGAGCGTGTGTGGAAAGTAGGTCGCGTCGCGTTACCTTGGTTGACGCGGTGGTGACACGTTCTTTTCTCTGATGCTAGGCTTCTCGCGTGCGGGTTCCATCATTGCGAGCGGCCCTGCCATGCCGACGCATGCGGGACATGTACTGCCGTCTGCGGCAAAGCACGAAAATCATGGTATGTACCATGTTATGTTGTCTGCCTAACCGGACCGAACTCACTCGTGTAGCCTCCCAGCGATTCACCCCTGCACGCAGACATGCCACGCCCCCGCAGCATGCCCCGAGACTGAGCCCTGTCTCGCACCCGTAACGCACACTTGTCCATGCGGCAACCTCCGCTCGACGGTGTCGTGCTCAGGCACGCGTGTCGCGCTGGCATGCACGGGTGAATGCGAGATCAAAAAGCGGAATGCGCGTCTCGCGGAGGCACTGGGGATCGTCGATGAACGACGGGAGGCAGGGATGGGTGCGAGGCGTGTGGTGTGGTCGGGTGAGTTGGTCGGTGTTGCGAGGGGCTTGGGCCCGAAATTCGTGGGCATTGTCGAGAAGGCGTTTGCAGAGTGGGTGGTTGTCTTGAGCGTATTTCTGTTTGATGCTGATGTCTTTTTGTGCAGTTTCATCGCTTCAGATAGAAGTAGGCAAGTCTTGCCGCATATGCCGCCCGAGCGGCGTAAATTCGTGCACGACGTACGTCCACTCTGCTCTTCATCGTTTCTGACCGGTTCTCATGAATCTTTTTCTTTTTCTTTCTTACGGATGTACAGCTCGCGTCGGTGTACCGTATGGACACGCTCATGGTCGACCAGGAACCGCATCGGAGTGTACAACTCATCCGACGGATCGACACGCGTATACCGGCGCCGCTTTTGTCGCAACACATCACATCAACATTGGCGATGGGGACGGTGACGTCGGTCGGCCGCCCCGATTCCAGGGTAGGTGGAAAGGTAACTGGCCCGAGTGCGAGTGTAAGCACAGGGACCGTGACAGGGAAGTGGAACGCAGTTGCCAAATCGGCGTTGGGCGCGCCCGCGTCTGGGAGTACGACGCCCGTGCGAGTGCCTTCGCCAGCGGGTGAGGTAAAATCGCGCGATGTGTCGCCTGGTGCAGGAACGCGGCCGGGTGTGTGGGTCTCTCCGTTGGTGCGCGCCCAGCGGGAAAAAGAGAGGGAGAGTGTGGTGGTGGCGACTCCGGCTGGGACCAGTGTTGGTTCTGTGGCCGTGGTGAGTGTTTCCGAGGTTGGTGTTGCTGCTGGTGAGGACGTACCGGACGATTGGGAAGACGACGTGTAACTGCGTTAGACGATGTGCTGAATTTGTGTAATGGCGCGTTGAAAACTGTATCGGATTCGGACGTGACAGGATGTTCGAAACGTCTTCCGTGTACATAGTCTACTTGTCAACCTAGCAGGGTGAGGGGATCGTAGCCGTCGGTCGTTTGTCGCGCCTACGGGCCTTCCGTTGTCACGGTAATTATCTTCCCCTCGGGAACATCAGCTTGGTTTTGACGGCCCCGAGCATTCGCACGACAGACCGCAACTCAGCTTCGAGTGGGCGTTCGTTCCCCAGGTCGCGGAGCGGTGGTGGGGGCCAGTACCGACATAAAGTATGGTCGATGCGGAGGTACACCCCTAACTTCATGTCGGCACCTGGTTGAATTGTTCAAACGCTTGGTCGTGTGAGCGGAAAAGCAATGAGCGACATCCTATTCTGAGACAAGAACATACTGCTACCAGACGACTCGTCGTCCGTAGGGTTATACTATCCAAATGAATGAATGAACAGCAGAGGAAAGGAAGCTCGCTGATTTGGAGCCTAACCCCCCAAAGCACCAATGGGTCAAAGTAAAATGTCCGAAAGCATCCTTGATGTACATGCCTGATACACAACACATTTATTTTCTCAAGCTGTTTCCCCGGCTCTTGGCCGGTCAAGCTCGGTCGCGCATGGTGCCGAGTGAAATCACGTCTCCCAACGTCGTCATTCGATATGTATCGGACCGTTTAAGATTGAAGAAAATGCGAGAAGCGAGAACACCGTGCATTGCCGCTTGAGCGCTGTCACAAAATTAGTGATCAGAAACTATGTGCCTGGTTCGTGAAAAAGAATACAAACGTGAGCAACGCGAGAGTGTATGAGAGCTGTTGTGAGAAAGGTGCCAAGTTCTGAGCATGACCATGGTATCGGACGTATACACTCACTGGCGCAGCAATGTCTACAATCATGTTCGCCGCGGACACCGCTAGTTAATAGCAACGGAATCTGGTCAAAGAAGGTTCTCCACGAAGGAGGGGTTCCTCACCGATAACACACCACATATAAGCGATCCCATCCCAGTATAGCCTGTTCAAGACGTTGATGCGGAGGTGACGATATTTTCGAAACTTCTTCCATGAATTCATGGTTTGAAGGACTGAAGAACAATGAGATCCGGTGCCACAGAAAATCGTAACAAGAACGAACGGATCTCGAACACCATCAGTGAAGCAAACGCGAATGTAGAACCTCTGGGTGACCGGCCAGTGCACGTAGATGAAAGCGATTCTGTCCCAGTACGGCGAGCGGTTTGGAGATGAGTTATCGTATGAACGAAACGGACTGACGAACTGCAGTGCTGCCCCCAGGTAAAGTGACGTTGACCGCCATCGACAACACTTGTCCACCTGCAAAAGTTCCCTGGATGTCCACAATCAATCAATTACGTTCCACCAACGAACGTATGCGTTGGAGCGAGACTTACAGCCAACAACAATAATAGAAAGATAAGCACCTTCTTGCTGCGACCCCACAAAGCATACGTGCGCAAGATCAATATCCCCTCTGAACAGAGGATCCCGGCGTTAAAAAATACTGGGGGGAATGTCAGCGGAGACATAATGTGTGTTTGAACCTGACTGAACTACTCAGGATCAGAATAGGGGTTCCGCACTAAATGTAAAGTTCGACATGATCTGCCGGAAAGTCCAATCATTGGAACTCACGCCGGTGCTGTTGGCCAGAATATCTGTGTGATAACATGACCTCAGATACCTGATAGAGCCAAGAAAATGAACTGACTGTAGCAATTCAGCGAAGTAGAGATGAACGGGAGGTATCTCGAGAGCGTAAACACAATGCGTGTCGCCTCCCATCTTGTCCCCCATACGTATTTCACCTAGATAATCAGTTGAGAATCATTCGCTGCACGAATGGAAGGTAGAACCTCGGTAGGAAATGTTAAGCAATAATCAAACACCTGGGAGGAAGAAACCCGTCAGTCCAGGTCAGCGCTCTGGTACCATGACACATACGAAGGCTGCCAACGCAGCAACTGCAGAAGAGACCCGTCAGTGCAACGGGATAACGGAACAAAAACGGCATACCGTTGAAATACTGTTTCGGATGAATCCTCGCACGTTAGAGCATTGATCGTCGAGGATGAGTATACATACCTTGCTGAATTGGAAGTGAGAAAGGTTAATAATGGTGGTATCCATTTCCCGAACGTCGACGAGATCGAGAATGGGGCTGGATATATATACGGGGACCTGGACAGCTGTCGAGTCCTATTACGGATCTGAGCAGGTACAGGAATGAAACGCAAGGATACTAGAAGAAAAAAAATGCGGTTAACCAATGATCTTTTGTGTTTCATTCTGGTACCTGCTCAGATCTGTAATAGAATTCGACAGCTGTCCAAGTCCCCAATCATGTCTGTGGTGTGTCTGTTACGGTGCAGCGTCGAAGCGGTGTCCAAATATGGAAAGTCGCGCCTCGGCTATTATTGGATGTGCGCTGTCCCCCATCACCTGTCAGCTGGCCTCTAGTACTCGCGTGTCGTGCCTTGCTAGGGGTGCTGACAACCTCAGCATTTCGTCCTCGATGCCTCTTACATGATGAGCCTAATTCAGCCTCGACATGGTCGTTCGTTTGCGTGTGTACGCTGTCTCAACTCGACTGACTTGATGGCTCTAGATTGCGATTTCAATTGTTCTCGACAGCGTGGCATGTTCACGGCCTCAATAGGTTTTCTATGGTGTATGAGGAGTGACTGCGACGGCCTGGCTATGTTTTCCGTTAATGTTTCGTGCTCTTATACACTCTCGCGTTGCTCACGTTCGAATATTTGTGTTCACCCACTCATTTGGATGGTATAACCCTACGGACAACGAATCATCTGGTCGCAGTATGTTCTTGTCTCCGAATAAGATGTCGCTCATTACCTTTCCGCCCACACGACCAAGCGTTTGAACAATTCAACCAGGTGTCGACATGACGCTAGGGGTGTACCTCCGCATCGACCATACTTTATGTCGGTACTGGGACGTCCATCACCACCGCTCCGCGACCTAGAGAACGAACGCCCACTCGAAGCTGAGGTACAGTCTGGAGGGCCGGTAGACGCGACAAACGACCGACGGCTATGATCCCCTCATCCTCATCTCAGATAAGCGTTAAGTTGACTGGATTCACCGGGTATCCGTTGACTCACCGGCAGGTTCGACTGCTTAGTCGACAGGCGGGGCCACGATGATGTTCGGAATTTTCAGTTGTTGGTCTGGGCGTTGATCGCAATACAACGACCAGGGAGAGAACAACGAAAAATTCGACCACCGTACCGTGCAGGATTTTATACCTTTACAGATTAGGGAGTCGACTGCCCGCTTAAGGCGGCTGACCAGTGGAGTTGGATACGTATGGCGACTGGTCCGAAGTGTCTCTGACCGAGCCTATCCAGGAATCGACCTCGGTTGGGGATTGATTCAAGGATACATCGTGGTATCATACATCATAAGGAAAGATGCATGGTGTCCCTTCCTGTCTTCCCTGACCGGACCCAAACACCAAGATCGGAAAGGCTAGTCAGGCACATAGTATGCTGGCTATTCCGAATGTGTTTCTGATCGAATACATGTAAGATTGGCCTCTCCTGGATGTCCATGTCAATGTCGTACAACAGGCACCAGATATGGCAGGATTGGCAATCGGGAAAGAGGGGTGGATGGATGCAAAGTTTCCAACCGACCGGATAAATGTGGGGAAGTGCTCAGGGGGTGGATTCTACTTGGATGTGCCGTCTGTCAAGTCGAATTTATATTTCGACTGTCTGAGACATCCGAAGGTCTGTTCCTGTGTAGCGTTATCCGGCGGCAGGGACGTTGGTTCACTTCCCCGTACCGGGCGGACACATTGAATATGGGAAATCCTTATCGTGGAACAGAGTCTCGGCTAGTCGGGTAAATGCGTCCTGGGGTAACATTAGTAGACGACGCAACCTTCCACGAGATGACAGCGGACTACGCCGTCGAGCTGCGTACTAATTCTAGGGGTGATCGACCACAAGTTTCAATAACTCGAACTACGACGTAAACCTGAAACAGGAGTGATTCGGAGTGAAAAAAAAAACTGTCATAGAATTTGCATGCTTACCCTATCATCATCTTCAAGTACGTACACTTTAGTACCTGGTATTCCGCAGGGCATCGGATCGGGATCGAGAAGAGGGTGGAACCCGGAACTCGGATTTTGTAGGTCGACTAGGTGCCTTGGTGGCTACCTGAAACAAGTTCAACGATTGGGTCATTGCGTACCGCTAATGATGTGGAGATTAAAGAATCAGGAAACACTGCGGAAAGGTACGACAAGACAGGGATGGCCCGTGGTAGTAGCACGACATGGCAGCTCGTTTCATTACATGTAGATAATATGAAGGGCTTGGGCACGGCAAGGTATATCCCGTAAACTGCCCTGTTGATTATCTATGCGATGAGAGAAGGTTCGACTCACTAAAGAGGTCGTTTTCTGCTGGGTTGATTACCATTGGACCCCATAACGTGAATTTGGATTGGGTCAACCTACACTCGACGGAGGTGATACGACGATACCCTAGCGCACGCGTACAAAGAATAACGGACTCGGCAAGCCACTCGCCGATATTGCATACCAGTCGTTCTCTTTCCACTTCCTTGGAGCCCCCGACCAAACAAACCTATGTACCATCTCGTCAATTGATGTAAGCAGAGCTTCTCGAGGGAAGGCGGAGGGGTTTCGAGACACGTACAATTAGTCTTCTTGGGTCGAGATGTGTGATAGGATCTCGTCCTCGAAGCTGTTTCAAATACGTTCTGAGTCAAGGACTCTCAGGAACCCTGCCACGATAGGATGGGGCATTGGCGAGGTCAGGAGAGCAAAAACGAAGTTTTGGCGTTGGACGGACAACGAAAGGATGTCTCGACTGGGGCAAACAAGTAGGATGTGACGGTCTTCCGACTGGTCGCGTACTGGGTAGACATTCAAATGGTGAGGTGCCGAGCTGGCTTGGGCTCTAGAAAAGGAACTATTATCGGCATGGCTCCATTCTGTATCTTTGGTAAATCTCCTTTTGATGGTAAATGAGAGACTGGTAAGACCCTTGTTGTCTGAAGGATGCACCAAACCTGTAGTACCAGTTTTTGGAGGTCGTTTTGACGATAGCGACGTGAAATGGTACGGTCAAGGCAGACTCCGCGATAGTACAGCCCGAGTCGTTGCCTTGTTCGCCGCTGCCACTTTCGTGACTTTGCGCATCACAACGCTAGAGCTTAGCGTCACCGAGCACACTAAATGAAACGAGGCGAAGACGACAAGAAAACAAGGAAGAAAGTAGCAAGGCACTACAACTACGTCATGACTCGTATGGTCGAAGTCTCTCCACCTCCTGCAACGCAGTCTTCACAATTACCTCTGGGTCCTCGTGCTGTATCCAATGTCCACTCCCCAGCACCATAACCACACGCCGGATCTGTGGATGAGAAGGCACCAGTTCAGGTGGACAGAGTGCACCCAACTTTGGATCTGCAATCAAGACTGTCATCTCAACGTGCGGCGGCAGCCCATGGAACAAATGTCGGTAAGCAAACGGTTTGATGTGCTACGTGGGCCAAGCGATAAGAAGGAAATGGGAATAAGCAGGGATCATGATCAGCGGATGTTCCTATCTGTCATTGTCATATGCGCGAGGATTCTTACCTTGAATATCAGTTTCGGAAGCTCGCTCTGGGCCAGTTGTAGTCCCACCACTCTCGACACGACGTCTGGGCGCGTCCATGTCGGATGTTCCGCCCAATGTGCTTCGACGCTGCGTACGTGCCTTATCTCGGCCCCATTCTGCTTCTCGAATTCTTCCAACACCTCATCGCTGACTTCGACCCCAGGGTCAATGAGGAGCACCGCCGTCTTCGCCATCGCCTTCTCATTTGTGTTGCTCTGGCTTTTCGGAGCCTTCAGCAGTGGGAGGAGCTCAAGAATGACTGTTCCACCAAGCGAGTGCCCAATGATCACGTCGTATGTCATTCCGTCTGCGAAATATGTCGAGTACAGATCTTGAGCGAATGTGTGGAGATGGAAGTCGTCGGTATGCCGATTGCCATGGCCCAACATGTTCGGTGCTGTCACGAAGAAACCTGGACCATAGAGAGGCCGGTGAGATCGCGGACGCACGGGACGACATGCTCTAACCAGCTTTGACCAGGCCTCGAGCCACCCTCTCCCAGGTATGAGACGAAGAGGTATTCCCGTGTATCAGCAAGGCTCGCTTGGGTGCGGCTGGGCATCCCCACTGCGTAGCGGACGGCACAGGAGGCATGGTGAGCTAGGACACGTAGAGGAGAGGAGAGCTCCCGCCATCTTATGCTGGTCCATTGACGATACCCACGTAAGGTTATTTCTAATGCTGTGGGATGGACGACAAGTCGAATCCGTGCTCATTCTTGGTAACGTCCAACTTGATTTGTACACGACAGTGGGAATAAACAAATATATTTAAAATCGGGATGAGGCACGATCCTCGGTATACGACGTCGAAGACGCTTGTCGACCAAGTCTTCCATTGTAATGGGAGCACAGAAAAAGACGCCTGAGCGACATAGTCTCTATATAACTCCCTTACTTTACTATCTTCCTGTCGGGAACGTCAGCTCGTATAAGAAGGTGAACGACAGTGAACTGAGATCTTGGTTTTGACAGCCCAAGCATCTACACGGCAGACTGGACCTCAGCTGCAAGTAGGACATCATTCCCCAGGTCACAAAGCGATAGTGACAATATAAAGCACATCGGGAAGGGACACCGCAGTAAACGTATCGTTGAGCGCCCCGGGCTGATCGCGGTACCTAATTGGGTTGTCCAAACACTTGGTCGCGTGGGCGGAAAAGTAATGAGCGACATCTTATTCGGAGAAAAGAAGTTCGAAAACATCCTCTATGTACGTGCCTGATCTACAACCTTCTTACAAGCTGTTGCCCCGGCTCTTGGCCAGTCAAGCTCGGCTGTGCATGGTGCCGAGTGGAATCACGTCTCCCAACGTAGTCATTCGATATGTATCAGATGCGCAGCAGTGTCTAGAATCGTACTCGCTGTAGACACCGCTAGTTAATAGTAACAAATTCTGGTCAAAGAAGGTTCTCCACGAGGTACCGATAACACACCACATATAAGCGATCCCATCCCAGTATAGCCTGTTCAAGACGTTGATGCGGGGGTGACGATACTTTCGAAACTTCTTCCATGAATTCATGGTTTGAAGGGCTGAAGAACGATGAGATCCGGTGCCACAGAGAATCGTAACTCAAACAACACCGTTCCGCACTGAAAGTAAGGTTCGAAATGGTCTGCTAGAAAGTCCAATCATTGGAACTCACGCCGGTGCTGTTGACCAGAATATCTGTGCGATAACATGGCCTCAGATGCTTAATAGAGCCAAGAAAATGAACTGACTGTAACAATTCAGCGAAGTAGAGATGAATGGGATGTATCTCGAGAGCGTAAACACAATGCGTGTAGCCTCCCATCTTGTCCTCCATACGTACTTCGCCTGGATCATCCGTTGAGAATCACTCGCTGGAAGGTAGAACCTTGGTAGGAAATGTTAAGTAATAATCGAACACCTGGGACTCGGAGGCAGAAACACGTCAGCTCGAGTCAACACTGATAGCGTGACACATACGAAAGCTGACGTAGCAACTGCAGAAGAGACCGGTCGGTGAAATGGGTTAACGAGACAAAAGCGGCGTACCGTTCCCACTGCTGGGTGGAGTTCCACAAGAAGGTTGTGCATGAATATTATGAGCTCCGGCAGTGTGTGAAATCGCGCGTAGCGTATCAACTCTTGACTATGGGACGAGCCTGCGAAGAATTTTTTCGTTCACCCTGTCATCGAACGAGCATATGAATTACCTGCGAGCACCCCGGAAGTGGCTTTTGTACTGGTCATGTTCTGCATATCTAGCAACTAAACGCTCCTGAAATGGCGGGATCACAAAACGCCTCACCAGCAAATATGACGCCTTCATCAGCCTCCACAAACATCCGCACGAAATCCAATGCAAGCGATTCCTTGAAACTGCCTGAAATACCGTTGTAAATGGATCCTCGTACGTTGGAGCATTGATCACCGAGGATGAGTATGTATACCTTGCTGAATTGGAAGTGAGCAGGGGTGGTGTCCATTTCCCGGACGTCGACGGGAGCGGGAGCGGGGCTGGATATATGTATGGGGACTTGGACAGCTGTCGAGTTCTAAAGCGCAGGAACATGTCGCCATCGACAAATCTAAAGCGGTAGAAATTAGTCGTGCACTGTCTATGTACACGAAACACATACATATTCACAAAATAGTAGGTCTAGTCAAGATATCGACCTGGTGCATCATCCAATTTCCGACGTGCTTTCAAGGAGGGTCCGAGTTCGTCTATTGCACCAAATCTAATAAAGCCAAATACGTCTGCAGAATTGTCATTGGGAAGTTCCAATATGTTCGCAAAAAGCGAACACTATTTCATCGTATGTTTCAACTTCCAGGGCTTGTTTAAAAAATTCAGGGACCATATTCAATTTGATATCGTGGTGATGGCGACGGCAAGTAGAACAACTACCCTTGAATTTTAACTCTGCCCCTGGAAGACAAGTGGGTAGCCCTTGTGGCGCAACATTTTCTCCCCTTCCATTGCAAATGCGAATAATTACTGATGCTTGTGTTTCATTCCGGTACCTGCTCAAATGTATAATATAACTCGACGACCGTCCAAGTCCCCGTATATATAACCAGCCCCATTCTCGATCTCGTCGACGTTCGGGCAATGGACGCCACCATTAGCAACCTTGCTCACATCCAATTCAGCAAGGTATGTATACTCATCCTCGACGATCAATGCCCTAACGTGCGAGGATTCATTCACAACAGTATTTCAACGGTATGCCGTTTTTGTTCCGTTGTCCCATTGCACTGACGGGTCTCTTCTGCAGTTGCTGCGTTGGCAGCCTTCGTATGTGTCATGGTACCAGAGCGCTGACCTGAACTTACGGGTTTCTTCCTCCCAGGTGTTCGATTATTGCTTAACATTTCCTACCGAGGTTCTACCTTCCATTCGTGCAGCGAATGATTCTCAACTGATTATCTAGGTGAAATACGTATGGGGGACAAGATGGGAGGCGACACGCGTTGTGTTTACGCTCTCGAGATACCTCCCATTCATCTCTACTTCGCTGGGTTGCTACAGTCAGTTCCATTTTCTTGGCTCTACCAGGTGTCTGAAGGCATGTTATCACTCAGATATTTTGGTCAACAACACTGGCGTGAGTCCCAATGATTGGACTTTCTAGCAGATCATGTCGAGCTTTACATTTAGTGTGGAACCACTGTTCTCGTCCTGAGTAGTTCAGTCAGGTTCAAACACACATTATGTCTCCGCTGACATTCCCCCCAGTATTTTATAACGCCGGGATCCTCTGTTCAGAGGGGATATTGATCTTGCGCACGTATGCTTTGTGGGGTCGCAGCAAGAAGGTGCTCATCTTTCTATTATTGTTGTTGGCTGTAAGTCTCGTTCCGACGTATACGTTCGTTGGTAGAACGTAATTGATGACTTGTGGACTTACAGGCAACTTTTGCAGCTGGACAAGTGTTGCCGAAGGTGGTCAACATTACCAAGGGCAGCACCGCCCCTCGTCAGTCCACTTGGCCCATGTGATAGCGCTTCCCTGAACCATTCACCGTACTGGGACAGAATCGCCTTCATCTACGTGCAGTAACCGATCGGGAGGTTCTGCGCTCGCGTTTGCTTCACTGGTGCTGTTCGAGATCCGTACGTTCTTATTACGTTTCTCCATGGCACCAGATCTCATCGTTCCCTTCAGTCCTTCAAACCATGAATTCATGGAAGAAGTTTCGAAAATATCGTCACCTCCGCATCAATGTCTTGAACAGGCTATACTGGGATGGAATCGCTTATATGTGGTGTGTTGTTGGTGAGGAGCCCCTACATCGTGGAGAACTTTCGTTGACCAGAATCCGTTGCTATTAACTAGCGGTGTCTGCGGCGAACATGATTGTAGACATTGCTGCGCCAGTGAGTGTATACGTCCGATACCATGGTTATGCTCAGAAATTGGCACGTTTCCTGCAACAGCTCCCATACACTTTTGCGTTGCTCACGTTCGTATTCTTTTTCACGAACCAGGCACAGTTTCTGATCACTATTCTGTGACAGCATGCAAGTAGCAATGCACGGTGTTCTCGCTTCTCGCATTTTCTTCAACCTTAAACGGTCTGATACATATCGAATGACTACGTTGGGAGACGTGATTTCACTCGACTACATGCGCAACCGAGCTTGATCGCCCAAGATTTGAGGCAACAGCTTGAGAAAAGAAAAGGGTTGTCGTCAGGCATGTGCATTAAGGATGTTTTCGACCATTCCGTTTTGATCTGTTGGTACTTTGGAGGGCCCGGGCGTCGGGTTTCGAATCAGCGAGCTTCTTTTCCTCCGCTGTTCGTCACTCTCATTCGTATTCACCCACTCGTTTGGACAGTCGTCTGTTTATGTAAATTCTTACCATTTGTTCATACAGCTATGTCAGTAGGACCTGCCCGTAATTTGTAGAAGTGTGTCTAGGGGCTCACCTGATATTTTCTTTTGCCTGTCGAGATACACTGGGGGTTATGTTCATTAACCGTCGCCAGTCGCCTTTGGGTGCGTTGCCACATTCTCCCCCTCGTCTCGCGCGTCGTAGGGCGACCTTGCTGTCACTTAGTCGTCACCATCTACATATTTGGGTGGCCGTACCACCCTGTTAAGTGATTCAGTAAGATCAATAGCATGGAGACAGGAGCCACGGCGGCCCAAAACTGATGTACAACGGAGTGCTGAGGTTACCAGCATCTCTGTCTCGATGGAATTTGGTGTCATTAGTGTACATTGTCCGTTGTCATCTTTTCCACATAGTCCACCAAAGGTATGCATACGTTTATTCCTACTCCACGTCGCTGATCGTAATAGCCCGTGCCAACAAGACCCGTACCGCCTGCTTATACTTATTCGCCGCCCTACACAAACGAATCATATTGTATGAAATGACCTTGGTCACCACCGTCGGCTCCGTCGTCTTCATCGTCGTCCGTGGGGTCCAAATCACTTTCTTCGTCCACCTTAGGTCCATTCACGTTCACGAACTGATCCCAATCGACCTGAGGGACCGACTCCTTTAGACCCGCCATGTCTTCACCACGGAGGCACGAACAGCGCTCCAACGCGAGTCGCAGAAGCCCATGACCCTCCGCTCGACGACTGGAGAGGGCATCGCGAAGACACCCTGGGCTACAAGAGTCATCATCTGGACCGCTCCACAATCGCCTGCGACGGGATTTGGAAAATTTCACATTGTGAAGGGTGATCTCCTCCAACGAGCGTGCAAATACATGGCCTGGGTGAACCTGCGGGTTGTCACCCTTGTTGTTTTGATGATAGTGGGGACGGAGGGAAAGCGCCGTGATTAGACCCTGCGGGTCAACGTGGCATAGATTTATGTACCGCAACTCGTTGAGGTGACCAAAGGTGTTCATCCAGAAGCCAGGGGAGAGGATCCGCCCGTAAAAGCTAGCGTGGACGGTTCGAGCCCTGGTCAAGGCCACACTGCCACAGACCCCTGCGATGAGGCGTTCGTAATCCATCGACGATGGGGTCAGTGGCATGATGTCGAGCTTAAGGGGGATGTTACAATTCCAGTCCTCGTGCAAATTCCCCAGGTCGTAAGGTGTTCCTGCATCCGAAAATCCAAAACGAGCGGAATCGCGTTCGGCTGTGCTAAAAACGAAGGCTACGGCCCTCGATATAGCCTCGCTGATGAAACAAGTGCGGATGACGGGGACGGGGGCAAATCCCTGGTCGGATGCAATGAATTGTTTGGCGAGAAGAGGGTACATTAGAGTGTAATCCTCATTACGGTGTAGCCAGCATCGTAGCCTAACTTCCGTCTGCGCTGGATGGTCAAGACACGACAGAAAGTGGACAACCGTCGAGAAATCTGCGATAACAGAAAGACGAGATAGGCGGGGAAGACTGAGCCTCGTCGTGTCCTCCAAAGATTGGTC
>JBBPLR010000283.1:0-25398 GCA_038089915.1 Sutorius australiensis | reverse complement strand
TATATGATGCAATATATCACAGGCAGACAGTAGTCATAGTCATTCATATATGAGTGATCAATCAGATTCCCCACCATCATATTAGCACAATTATGTACCATACTTTGGTGCTAACTACCAGGTATTTTGTACATCAGAACCGCTGCATCGACTCAAACGCTGCCGACCAGATGATGAAGGTGCCATCAACAGTTAACTGTCCATTTGGTCGAAGCGATGTAAGAACAAGCGCCAAAGACACGAGGCACCCATATTGAGAACTGGGAAACGTAGTCACCCTCTCAACTTCCACCAACCTACATACCTCGTCTCTGGACTCCTTGAATCTGCGACCGCGTATCATTGGCAAAATGTCGTCCACGAAGGCTGGTGCGTAGCGACCCCAGAGGTGATCATACTCAGTGCTGACGACTTCTAGACCCAATCGTGGTACTTGACACTGGACGTTCCTCCGAAAATCGTGTATACACGGTCATGTTCCACCCTGACACAAAGCATCTTTGGAGTGGGGGGCAAGACGGGATTCACCAGTGGCAGTTTGAAGATGGCGAAGAAGTCGCCAGACGGGAAATGGATGTGGATGTGAGCGCCATTTCCGTGTCTCGAGATGGCAAATGGGTACTTTGTGCGACGGACAATGGCACATGCATTTGGGATGCGGAGCTTAGCAAAATGGTCATCCAGGTGGACAATGAAAAACAGGTATCTGCCGTCGACATTTCGCCCGATATGTCGAGGTTCGCCACAGCAAATATCACAGATAACAATGTGAACGTTTGGAGCATGTCGACCAGAGAGAAACTCGTTGGACCGCTCCGCTTTGGTGGTTCGCTGAACGGAATCAAGTTCAGCCCAGATGGTCAATACATCGCCGCAACCTGCCAAGGACAGTCGATCCACGTCTTCGAAAGCAAAACTGGCGACGCGCTCATTGTAATCGATGCCAAGACACCTGATACATGGGCAATCACACCGCTCGCATGGACCAACGACAGTCAGGGAATTTTTGTCACATCAGACGATAAAATCAAGTTGTTCAGTGTCCACTGGGATGCAGATTGCCGAGTCAGAAGTCCTCACCGGGTCCTATGCTCTCGCTCTCGCCAACAATGGCACGTTCGTTGCTACCTTCAAGTTCGGTTCCATCTTACTCCTCGACGCGTTGACGCTCGCGACAATCGTTCCGGCTATCGAGGACAGCGGAACAATAAGATCAATTGCTCTTTCCTTGGACAACAGCTATGTGGCCACTGGGCGAGAAGACGGAAAAATTACCGTGCAAAACCTTCATCACATCCTCCCGCAGTCGTATGGTCCATTCCATGTAAGCATTTGTTCAATTCGGTACCTCTTCATCTCTAAATGTTGGTGTACCGTGTTAGGCGCCTGCCAGGAACGAAAGGCAAGCAGATGAACCAACATCTGCTTCCGCCGATGATTCTAACCTGGTATGAGCTTGTCGTCCCATCGCCAAAAAGCGAGTTGTACTGACGCTGTCACTGCGCCCACCGTCACGAACAGCCTAGAAAATCAGGCGCGGCCGAGCCAGGGATTCACAATGGGCGCAATGAGGGTGATGGCCTGCAGGTATACGCCGTTGGTTTATTTTGTGCCTGCTGCAGGATCTTACGATTGCACAGGTCGAGGTACCCTCTGGTACTACTGGCCCTCAATTCGACTTTGGTGACGTTCGTTGTCACTACACATCTTTCTTCTTCCACTGCTTATGTTGGCACCGCCGTAGCTGCAGTCCAGCGAAGACGGGAGAACCTCTCCTGTTACTTATCCTCCGAAACAACATCCGGGCGTAGGTTCTCATGGTCTCTGGTCATCTTTGGGCATTCCAAACCTCAAGCAGTTGCTACCGAGAAGGCCGGTAAGGAAGAGCAACAAGGATCCTACTCCGAGCACATCCGATCGAGGTCCCAGGCGGACAGGCGGACCGACCGGTGATCGATCACGTTCCCCATCACCAACGAGGACCACCGCGACGCATCAAGGTCTTCATTGGATGGCTGCAGGGAAACGTAAGCGGGTGGGTGTTAACAGTACATTTTGTTACGTGGGATCGAATCCTGTCCAACACTCCATATAGCGAACGGTCGCAGTGCCTGATAGAAGGAAAAAGAAATCAAAGGTCGGTCATTGCCTTTATTTGTTTATTTTTTGCAGGAACCCTATGCACCCCGCAGCCTGCACCACCTACCACGGCCGCCGACCCTGCCAATCCAAACAAAACGGCATCAAGTAGCGGGCGAGCCCCTAATGATCCCACACCACTCGTCGTGGTGCGTCATTTTTTGATTGCCATTTTTCACGTCACGACGGATTTCCTACTAGACAAAACATGCGAACGACACATCCGATCCTGCAGATGGGGTAGTCTATCTCACAGTACAAAATTTTCCTCACTCTCGTATCGTGAGACTGATGCCGACCTACAACAGCGTCGATCAGACAAGGCTATCCTTTCGATCGCATTTCCTGCGTGGATGTGTTGTGGTTCACGTACTGAAGATGGTTCCTGACTTGGGCGTTGGTTTGATAATCGGTTGGGGTAGTGGATGGATGGTGCACACCGCGCGGGAAGGCTAGCATGTCGAGCTATTGTATGCGAGGAATTCAGAGAATCAAGTCAATTAACGCTTCGTTTTCACTATGCTCGATCGGTGAAGAACCCAGTTGAAATTTACTCATCGCGAGGGGAGAGTGAGTTGCTTACTAATACGTATTAGTAATAGATTCCACCAATCAGAACCTCGGATGCCCTTGGGTCTTGAATTGAAAAAGTCGGCAGATGCGAAGGGTGTCGTCGACGTCGACTGTCCCCTTTGCCATGGAGACGAGGCGACCGAGGAGGCAAAGGGATTCGGGCAAGAACAGGCGCCAAATACCCGAGGCGCCTTGACCCATATTGAGAACCAGAAAACGTGGTCACCGTTCAGGCTGCGCCATTGACTAAACCGACATATCTCATCTTTCCACTCCCCGAACCTACGACTACATATCACCGGCGGGATGTCATCCATAGAGACTAGTGCGTAATCACCGCCAGGGAGTGATCACATTTGATGCTGATGACTTGGCAAGACCCAATCACAATACTTGACACTGGTCGCCTCTTCAATTATGTGTACACGGTTGTATTCAATCCCGACGGAAGGCATATTTGGGGCGGGAGCGATGATGGAATTCAACGGTGGAAATTTGAAGACGGTCAAGAGGTCGCCAAACAGGAAACAGAAGTCGGTGTGAATGCTATTTCCGTGTCTCTGGATGGAAAGTGGATACTTTGCGGAACGGACAATGGCACAAGCATTTGGGACGTGGAGCTAAGCAAAATTCTCATGGAGGTGGACAGTGGTAACAAGGTTGCTGCCATCGACATTTCACCCGATTCATCGAGGTTTGCCACAGCAAAGGGATTGGGCAACGATGCAAACGTTTGGAGCGTAGCAACCGGAGAGAAACTCGTCGGGCCTCTTAGATTGGAGGGTTGGAAAAATGGAATCAAGTTCAGTCCGGATGGCCAATACATCGCTGTATCTTGCCAAGGACGATCAATCCGCGTCTTCGATGGCCATACTGGAAACAAGATCATCACCATCGAAACCAAGGTATCTGATTGGTGGCCCAACACACCGTTCGCATGGTCCAACGATGGGAAGCAAATTTACGCCGCATCGAAGGACAATAAAATCAGGTCATTCGTTGTGTCCACAGGGTCCCAAGTTGCCGAGTCGGAATACATTGGCGACGAGGTCCATTCTGTCGCTCTTGCCAGCAGTGGCAGATTCATCACCACCTTTGCAAAGGGTTATATCTCATTCCTCGACGCGTCAACGCTCAACCGCATCGTTGCGGCCATCGAAAAAAGTGAAACGCTGGTGTCCATTGCACTCTCCCCGGATGATAGCTATCTGGCAACTGGACGACGCGATGGAAAAATCAATGTGCATGAGCTTCGCCGCATCCTCCCAGATTCGTATGGTCCGTTCCGAGTAGGTGTTTGTCCATTTCAACGCTGTTATGTCCTTAGGCTCTATACCGTTGACATACCATGTTAGACATTTGCCAGCAATGAAGAGCGATCAGATCAACCGACATCTGCACCGGCCGGCAATTCTAACCTGGTAAGAGATGTTGTCCCGTCGCTAGAGCGAGTCAAACTGACGCTGTCATCGTGTGCATACACCACGGATAGCCTGGAGGTCTCGAGGTGGCCCTCTGTTTATTCTGCCCTTGAAGCAAAACCTCACAACTGTACAGCTCGAAGTGCCCCCCGATACCACTGCCCCTCAGTTCAATTTCGACGAGGCTCGTTATCATTCTGTGCATCCTTTTTCTTCAATGTGTTGATTCCGCTATAGCTATTGTCCACTGAGGAGGAGGGAGGCCCACCTGGGACATCACATGCCTCGCCTTTGACTTACCCTCCGAAACGACATCAGGAAGAAAATCCTCATGGCTACTGGTCATCTCTGGTCATTCCAACCCTCAAGAAGTTACTGCAGACAAAGCCAGTAAAGAAGAGGGACCAGGGTCCCACGTCAAACACGCCCGATCGAGCCCCCAGACAGAACCTAAGCCGGTGCGGACTGAGCGTTATCTATGATCATATTCTGTTTGGTGCATTATCTAGCGGACGGTCGCAGTGTCTGTTGGCAAGAAAAAGAAATCAAAAGTTGGCCGTCCCCATGGTTCGCCTGCAGGTACTGAATAAATTCCTAGCCCACACCTCCTACGAAGACCGCCGGTCCCGCTGATCCGAACAAAACCGCATCCGGAAGCAGACAAGGCTCCAACGATCCAACGCCACCTGTCGCTGTGCGTCGTTTCCTAAGTATCGCGTGCTGTATTGTGAGCTAAACTCTGCTAGGCACAACCTGCGAATGATACCACCGATTCCTCAGACGGGGTGGTCTATCTCACGGTGCGGATATTTCTTCGCACCTGCATTGAGGGACTGATATCGAATTACAACAGCGACGGTCAGACAAGGCTATCCTTTCGATCGCGTTTCCTGCGTGGATGTGCTGCGGTTCAACTGCCGGAGATGGAACCCACGGTTCCTGACTTGGAAGCTGGCTTAGCATTCGATCGGTGTCGGAGAGAATGGCTAGTATACACTACAGGAGGAAGTTCGGATTCTATCGAATTATTCCTCCCAAGGAACAAGACCCATCGTTGTCTACTACCACCCGTAAACGCCTAGTGGTCTGCACCATGAATGAACCGCGAAGATATGGATATTTGATGGGTTGCACCACATCTCAGCAAATGCATACGAGGATTAACAAAGTCCCCTGTGATGATGTTTCCCGGGCCGTTTCGTCGAGAAGCTCAGACCAAAGTTGTAATGCTGCAGGCTTTCCGAATACACGTACAATAAAACGTGAGCAGAGGGACTCGGAGTAGAGTAGCTCAGAAACGATCGACCATTGGACACAAACCGGGCTGGAGTCTTTCGCTAAACTCACCCGTTCCACTCTCCCGTTCATGGTACCATCTGCTCCATGTAGAAAATGGTATCCAAGGTACGCCAGGAGTACAAAGCACGCCTGTTCTATCTGGTCGAATATCTCGAATCTGGCACTTTTACCAACTGGCCGGCTTGTATGTCCCTGACGTAATGAGCCCCTGATTTTTCTTTCTGCGCTCACTGCAGGCAGGTCACACAGCGCTACTATTGTCTTGATGTTCGCAAAGTCATGTCCCACATTCAAGCCGGAAACGTTCTCCAGAGAAATCCGCGCAGAATCAAGTTGAACAGTGCGTCTGGATGAAGTATGTAATATGTACTCAGTTGTAGCTTACATAATCTCCATTTTTCTGCAGAATTGCACCACTGTTCGCACCTTGACGACCTTTCACGATGTCGGACACCTACGCCTCGACCCTTGAACCCCTCCTCACTTTTCTGACCTATAATATATCCAGACTCGAGTCCACCTTTTACAAGATTCCCGGGTCTGCCGTGGTCGCACGATATGTCAAGTCTTCACACCAAAATGATCCCGGACGCACCATCCTCGAACTGATCCTCGTCATCTTTGCCATTCGCACGCTGCTTCAGTCTCGAACCCGGGGAGACAAGCAGGGAAAGCATTTTATCCAGTTTTCTGAAAAGGTGCGTTCCGGTCGTACACACTCGCATTCGCTGACTCCCCTGCAGGAAATCAACGAGCTCGTGGACGAGTGGACACCAGAGAGCCTCGTGCAGCCCTTGAGCGAGTGGGAGCAACGGGACCTCAACTCTGTGCCCGTCGTTACAGGCCCCATCGGTCCGAAGCCCAAGCTGCTGTCCAGCGGCAAGTCGGTCGTTAACCTTGCAAGCTACAACTTTGCCGGACTCGCCGGCAGCGAGCGGATCAAGGAAAAAGCCATCGAGACGCTGCGCAAGTACGGTGTGGGGAGCTGCGGACCTCCGGGTTTCTATGGTACTATTGGTGAGTCCGCGTCGTCCATCGAGAGCAAGTCGGTTCACACACTGCGTAGACGTACACCTCGACCTGGAACGTGACATTGCCGAGTTTTTGGGAACAGAGGCGTCTATTCTCTATTCTCAGGGATTCTCAACCATCTCGTCTGTTATTCCTGCGTTCTGCAAGCGAGGTGATGTTATTGTCGCGGACCGCGCTGTTAACCTTGCCATTCAGAAGGGTATCCAATTATCTCGTTCCACGATTCGGTGGTATGACCACAATGATCTCAGAAGCCTCGAGGAGGTTCTGATAAACGTAGAAAAGGAGAGAAAGAAGCGAAAAGGTCCATTGACACGTCGCTTTATTATCACTGAGGGTATCTTTGAACGTGATGGCGAAATGGTTGATTTGCCCAGGCTGGTTTGTGAAATCAAGCGTCCTCATGTATTGAACTACCATTTTCACAGATTGAGCTCAAGCTCAAGCACAAGTACCGACTCATCCTTGACGAGAGCATCTCATTTGGTACGGTCGGTCGTACCGGTCGTGGTCTAACAGAACTCTACAATGTTCCTGTACGTTTCTCGCGTGGTTCGTTGAGGGTTGTAGTTTGACCCTTCTTCAGGCAACGCAGATTGATATGCTCGTGGGTTCCGTCGCCAATGGGCTATGCTCTGCCGGTGGTTTTTGCGCTGGTTCTTCTAATGTCACCGAACACCAGGTAGGTTGCATGAGTGATAAATTACCACATCATTCATCCGCCGCATAGCGAATCAATGGTACTTCCTTTGTCTTCTCTGCGTCCATGCCCGCCCTTCTTGCCACCTCCGCATCAGAAGCAATCACCCATCTGCGCAACTCCCCCTCGGTCCTTATCACCCTGCACGAAAACATCGACGTCATCCGTTCCATCCTGGAAAAAATCGATGGTATCACTGTGCTAGGGCACCGCGCAAGCCCAATCATCCACTTTTGCCTGCGCAACAACACGCAACAACACCTCCTGCCGACGCCGATCGTACCGAACCACGAGGCGGAGGAGCGGGTCTTGCAGGACATTGTGGATGACACCCTTGCGAATGGGGTGTTTATCACGCGGGGGAAGCACCTGAGAGCTCAGGAGATGATTGATTCACGGCCGACAATTCGGGTTGCCGCAACGGCTGCGTTGTCGCGCAAGGATATGGAGCGGGCCGCGGGAATTATCAAGGCGAGCGTGGGGAGGGTGCTTGCAAGAAGGCGATGATACTCCTGGGTCCTCCCCAATCGGTGGGTGAAACGCGACTTTGTTGTGAGGCCCTCAACTTATGCTGGTCAGGCGCTGTCATGACACAGAAGAGATTTATACCATATCTATAGACTGCCTTTATCGTACCTAGTTTATATCAGATAATGGGCTTAAACTTGTTCTGTCCCATTTTTATCAGTTTATATTAGTGGGTTTCAAAGTTCAATCTAAGTTGTTCAAACCCCAATTCTCTAATTGAACTGTTGTCTCATGGTAAGCCCATATCCTTTGTCATCTTCAGGAACCCCCCTTCCTTCACCTGTACTTACTGTATTTTCTCTACTCGAGATGTTGGCACATGCTTCAGCATTCCAATGACCATGTCTTCTCCATCGGGAGAGGCACCAACACGTTCCAGGATGGGGGCAGGAAGGAGAACAATCGTCGAAGCAGCCGGGTAGCGTCGACACATTCGATCCTCCTCTGCAAGGCGTTTCCCACAGCTACGATTTGACGAGCGAGGCCGACTGGCCATACAGGTTGCAACTGAGATACAGAAGAGCGATATATCTAGCACGGTTCGTTACATATACATCTCTTCGTCCATGTCGTCCCGCCAACGCCGCCTTCTCCTTTCTCCCCCTGAAGAAAGCCATGGCAGACTCGTAGTCCTTAGTCGGTACCCAGCCCTCTTCCCCAACGCCGCACATGGACTGTAAGAACTCGAAGCCCTCGCTCGCTTGACTCGGTTCTTCATTCAGCACCGTCGTCTCGCGCAGGTCCTCGGCGTTGAACTCGAGAGGACACGGCACGCCTCCGCCCGTAAACTCCTCCCACTCCTTCATGGCTTGAATGAGCGCAGCTTTCAGCTCAGAGGTCTCGCCTTCCCACGGGCCACCAGCGTGTAGGAGGAGACGGCCACTGAGCGCTTACAAGTAGTGGAGCTGGTTGCACTCCTTCGTGCTGGTACCGTAGTGATAGTGAACGAGGCGACGACGGTACAGATATTCCTCGCTGGCTTGTTGAGCTCCGCTCAACTCGTCAAAGTTCTCTGGTAGAGAGAGCGGTGCCATGGACCGCGAGACGCCGTCTCCGTGGTTCTGGAGACGTTGGGGAATACTGGCGAGGAGAAACATGGGCAGGATAGACGTGTTACCAGTCAAACAGGCTGACGACTGTGTGGCCGGAGCCGGGCGACCACGACACGAAGATGTTCAGCTGGAGGTCTGGATGGCGAATGCAGAAGCGACTTGAATCGGGGTCCCTGGGGACGAATGACGACGTGATGCTGAGGTACCACTCCAAGTTCTCGACGTGGTATGGCGGCGACTGCGGCTGGTACTTGTAACTGGGCCTCTTTTCACGCCGCAATGGCGGGAGCGGTTGTCCAAACTGCTTCAGGTAAGCGATCCCCTTGTGCGCTGCAGCTGCTTCGGCGCTTTGATCTATAGTTGCCAGTCAGTTCGAGGGCGCAATAATGAAGAGGCGGAAAGCGGCATACACGGTCCTCGATTTACGTCGAGCTCTGTCCTTCTCCCATACCACAGCGCTAGCCTCGTGTTCGGGCCGATGAAGAAACGCTTGTCCTCCAGCAGTACGCCCAGCCCTGTGAGGACCTTCTCGAGGTCTTTGGTGAGGTGGAGGCTCCCGCCGGCGGGGAATGGCAGTGACATCATTCGTGATTCGAGCTGAGTGAGCTGGCGGACGACGGAGATGACTTCTTGGTCCCCGAGCCTGGGCCAGACCTCGCTGAGCTTGGAACCTTGAACGAACTCCATAAGAATATATGGGGTTCCAGCGGCGTTGCCCAAGTCGGCTGAATACCCGTAAACCTCGGCGGCAGGAATCCCGCAGGACCGCAGGTACTCGATAGTGGCCGCCTCGCTGGCGACAGCGTATTATTGGGGGCTGTCACGGGGTACGGAACGCGGGCGACCATCTGCCGACGGCAGCGTAGAGCGATGACAAAGGTGCGGTTGAAACCGCCCTCAGCAAGCCTAGAAAAGCTGACGACATCCGTAAGATTTCGATTTACGGATTCGGCTGCAAGTCGATGCAGCCCATCAACATCGAAAGCGACCTTCCGCTCGTTGTGGCGAAGAGCGTCGTTGTAGCTGAACGACAGAGATGATGGGTCTATGTGCTAGAACAACGCGTGTGAGACTTGCACCCAAACGTCCTGAAGTGTAGTCGAAGAGATTGTCGTGAGACTCCGCCATGGCGGACAAGGCGCGTGACGTGGCAGCGAACGTGTTGTGGTGAAGACGGAGCTCCGGAAGGAAGTGAAGAATGGTCGCGGGCATCAGCGAAAAGTCCGGATTCTTACTTGTCCTGCTAGCCCGTGCAGGGAAGCACTCTAAGCTTGCAGGGCCATGCAAGGTAGACTCACTGAGGCGATCTCTCGATTAGCATTGCAAGGTTCACCCAGGCTTTCCAGGCCATGCATGCAAAAAAGGCCCTTGCAAGGCCTGATAACATTAACCGTGTAACACTAGTAATGTATAGCACTTCGAAAAAGGGGGAAACGATAGCGCCGAGAACACAACGTGATATGGCGCTGGGCACGTACTGGAAAAAAACGGACAATGTTGATTTTCGGGGGTCATGTGGCACAATCCGGCCGACGAAGACTACGATAACGAGTCGATCTGAGGGTGATGCAATGCGGCAAACGGGGATCATAGTGTACAATACCGAGTCGACTGTTGAGAATGATGCAATGGGATGTGGCAAATGGGGACCATAGTGTAGAATAACGAGTCGATCTAAGGGTGGTGCGATGTGATGCAGCAAACGGGGACCACAGCATACAATAACAAGTCGATTGTTGAGAGTGTATGTCGAGGAAGTTGAATCACGGCAATGTGATGGAGCGTCTATGCTGTAAAACATTGCCTGAATGTTTGGCTTTGAAATTTACTAGATTGAGAGGAATTGACCTACTTGCATTCTAGAAGCCATTGGCACGCTTTGCACGTGCCGCGTTCCGTCTTTAAGGCGCCATCAATGTTTTCTTAGCCTTCTTCTGACTCGCCGGTGCATCGTGGGGCGACCTGCCGGCACATCGGCACGTAGTGGGACAACAGGCGGGCGCATCTGTATCTCACAGGAATTCGCTATTGGCTGATGGAGATAATTTCCTAAATAAATGATCCATAAAAAAGGGCGGACGGACCTAACTCGGTTCCTGTTCGCTTTGTGTGGACTCTTGATTTCGGTCATGGGCGGAAATGAAGGCTGATCAGGTAAATTTGAATGTGCCATTAGCTGGCAACCTGAGGCCCGGGGTCGTTCGTACACGCGTTGATAACGCGGTGATCACAGGGCTTCTAAGCAAAGGGGGAAACATCAGCGACTCGTTTTCCAATGTTTACCAAGAAATCTGATATGGTTCGGTGCAGAGATGGAGAATAGACGAAACGGGTTTGTTGAACGACAATGTGAATAGAAGAGTTGACATTATCAGAACTCGCCACGGCTCGGAATCCGAAGCTAGTGAGCCGAGGAAGTTGAACGTGCACTCCAAATCAATGCACAGGCTGAGTGTCGTCATCTGTCAAAGTACCAGACCTACCAGGAGGTCATGAGCTTACTCAGGTCGACGACATGCTGTACGGGAGATGGCCGGATGGGAAAGGAAGCACATGCCAACGATGGAACTTGTTTGGTGGAGGCAAAAAAAAACGCATACGTGTCAAAGTTACCTGGATCCAGTCGCAAATGCCTGGTTGGATGGTGTGGAACGTTCTTTGCGGTGTCACTCGATATTGGCTTACCGAACGAGTCGTGTTGGACGGTGATGAAAGCGCAGCTCTCACAGCACCATTCACGGATTTTGGAAATGGGCAAGATATCACAGGGCGGTGACTCCGTCACAGAACAAAGAGGATGAAATATCCGACTCGGGACCTGCTCTAACTGATTGTTGGAGTTCTGAACCCGAGATTTCAAAGGCAACGATTTGTCATGGTGACCAGGACCAGGCACTGATGAACACGGGGAACTGCATGTTATATGGTATAGCATGGGTTAATGGGTCAGCTAACGAGAACGTCAAGAGTAAATGGGGACAGGGGTATTGTACAACTTCAAACCAGTTACAACGAGCTCATAGGAGCGGATTCTGAAAAACAAAACAAGCAATCGCTTACTCATGTTCCACCATCTCAGGAGTGTTGAAAACCGACAATTGTTGCCACGAGTGAACATCGTCGGCATCCGGGCCTGTCCGGCAATAGTTTGTCGACTGCCAGCGGCGGCCTGACGCAGAACTCGAGTTTATCATCCTGGCCGCAGATGGACAGCAGGGGGAAAGAGACTTGCCTTGGTACACTCGACAAGCGAGACACACTCAATGTTTCGACGGGGTCTCCGCATCCAACGTTTTCAGCGCATCGTGCAATGCACCGTCCAGTTCGCTCAACCAAGCCCATTCCCAGTTCTTCGCCATGGTCTCCTCAAGCTTCGTGAGGGGAACGTCGTCCACCTGTTGCGCACACAACTGCCCGTTCATCTTTGAGCGCAGGGCAATATCATGCGAGTACGGTCGCCTTAGCTTATCGTACACAGCAAGGGCACGGGGTACGGTCTCCAATTTAGTCGAAGGGTGTCCGAGTACCGTAGCGAGAAGATAAGCATCCTAAATACTTTTTCAGGGATCGGAAGCAACACCAAAGTTGGACGCATACCTCGATGCCCTGTCCAGCACCGGCCCCCTGGAACGGCATCATTGCGTGGGCTGCATCGCCAACCAGTGCAACTCGACCATGGAAATATGATGGAAGCTGTTTCACGGTATGAACAGCCCACAGTGTTCCCTTGTCGATGCACTGATGTAGGGTTTCAATGAGGGATGGTCTACTTGTGACAAGGACTTGGTTTACCTCAAGGATCGGCCGTGCGTCTTTCTCAAATCCTTCAAATGGTTTGCACATCTCTTCTTTGGACAACTCGCGGACCCATGTGCCCTCGAATTTTTTTCTTCCCGATGTGTCTGTTTGGTAGCAGGTACGCACAAGGTCTTTGGATAGGTCAAACCCGACGAAATTTACGAATTTTCCTTTGGAGATCGGGTACACGAGGAAATACTGTGAATTAGGTTCAGAAGCGATGAACCCTCTTAATTAGCCATGAACTCACAGTATCATGCCCTAGGTACTGTGTGGCTCGTCGGTCAACTCGTATCAGGGCGAAATAGTCCCAACTTACAAGCTCAGGTTTCTGGAGCGCTCGATGGTACGGTGCACGATCCCGCAGCTTTTCGGAGTTGATCAATGTGCGGTAAGCAGATACCCCACTCCAGATGGGATCCACACAGGACAATGCAAAGGCTGCACTTTGACCGCTGAGGGTTCGAGCGACTTCATTCATCATGCATCTGCGAACGGCCGACTTCATTCCGTCAGCACCCACTAGCAGATCACATGACGACGACGATCCGTCTGTGAAGGTCAGTGTTATGGGAGAATTTGGCGTAGCAATAGGTTGGAAATAGGAGACTAGTCTCTTCGAAGTGTGGGTTTTGCATGATGGCGAAAGGTGCGAGAGCAGAATTCCGTGAAAGTCTGCTCGATGGAATCTCATCAAGTCACCTGGAGGAATTATTACGGTGAAATTGGGCTGGCTTTAACTTACCCTTGGTCATCAACCGAAATAATTCGACCCCCTCGGGCTGGTCGCTCTTACGAACGTGCCAAGCCGCGACTACATCCCGATCACAGTAAGAAGACGGAAATTCCAAAACAGGATCCGAAGTACATACCGAAATCTTCCGTCCACTCAAAGTCTGTCGCTGCATTTATGAGTGTGTGCTCGATACCCGCACCCAGCTTCCGCAAAACCTTCAAGTGTAACACCGTTAACATGCGATCAGCTCTGCTGAGAGAGAAAAACCGTACCTTGAACGCTCGTGGCCAAATTCCAACGCCGGCACCGATCTCAGTGAACTGTTTGGCAGCTTCGAATACCTCGACCTCAATGTCTGGATATTTGGACAAAGCCACAGCGAGTGTTAGGCCGCCAACTCCCCCTCCACTTGGTCACAATTCAAACTCGCGGTCAGTCTACGATGACCTGTGCAAATCACCGACCTCTTACCATATTGCAACTTTGAATTTCCCACCGGTCATGTGTATACGTTGCTGCACGGAGATGTGAAGTGAAGTGAATTGGAGGGCAACGTCCCCCGTTTATATGGTATCTTGACTACGCGCCACCATTGGTTGCTCAGCTGTCAAGAATTCAGAGTGTGTTTTAGTTGGGTTACCGCTGTCACTATTTAATTTCAGAAAGGAAGCATCCGTCGTCACGTCCGATGCAACCGCGGGGTCAGGAGGCACCTAATGGACACCCCGATGCAATCGCGCAATGTGCAGACTCTCCGAAGGCACGTGAACTCCGCGGTTATCCGACGTGACCCTAGTAGCGTAATGCTGCAAGCACTCTCGATCACTTATCACTGCAAAGCCGTAGAAATCGGTGTTTCATGAGTTGCGCCGAAGACACGGGCTAGTTCAAGTTGGCGGTGCCAGTAGTCATTGGTCATGATCCTTACGGTTGGGACCACCAAAAAGCCATGAGATCCTATCGTCGGGAATATGCATTGCGGCGTTAGCATTAATTGGTGTCGACGGGAAAGAGACCCACGGAGGACGAGATGGAGGGGCACCCAAATATACATTCCGTGTTATCTCGTGTATTTTGAACCATTGTGCCGTATACGAGGTGACATGGAGCGACACTGATGGTGCCGGTGAGGGCGCTGGACGAAACATGAACATTGAACGAACGCAGCTACAATATTGATTCTGGACCTCGTGCACTCACTCACAGCCAGTCTTTCTTGTCCCTTCGCGACGAATAATTATTCCCTGTAGATACTCAGCACAAACACATCCGCTTTACTTTTTTCTCTTTTTGCATTTTCTCCAGTCTCCTGGGTCAAACTTTGAAAGCGACGCCACTGCAGACTTGCCCTACCGAATTCGAACACTCCCGAGGCACACAAAGATAAGCTTCCAAAACGGGATCAATGATGTGATCGATGCGAACCGCGTGCTTTGTCAATTAGCGCCATTCACGCCGACTAACCGCCCTCCGAGTTGGTTTCGTTTGACGCGATTCCATCGTGGGATTAAACTGAGAGTCACACCAACTAGTAAGCGTGAACTCCGTAGATGACCCGTCACGAAACCACTTTACTTAACGGTTTCCCTTCAGATTATTCAGGACGTCATCAAGAATGGGTCCGACATATGTCATAGGTTACTCTTGATCATGGTGCATGTCGAAAGCTCTGCCACTGAAAACCCTGCAGAGCACATGGAGGAAGATGAAGCCACCCCAAGTTCCCTTCCTCCGTGGGTGGAACTTGAGTATGCTGTGAGTTTCCTGCTTTCATTCGATGCATTATCTACAATTGATCCCACTTCCGTAGCATATGAAGATGCTGGCAGGCGTATCTTCTCGTGTTCTCTTCACGCATCTTTCACAAAGATCCTGTGCCTCACTACAGGCAAGATTGGCCTCGGTCGGTGGGCCAGCCGCGTCTTCCCAAGTATACACACAATCCGTTCTAGAGCTACTAAAAAATCACGGTGTCCCCTTGTCCAAAGTCTGTTTGCTCGACCCCAAGGCCCAATGTCAACTCCAGCCCCAGGATGGCCTGGAATTCGAATGGTTCTTATTCGGGGTATGACAAATGGCGATTTCCCCCTTCCTTTTTCCAGGCTAACCGTACCCTAGGGAATCTTAGGTAGACTTTGTTCTCTACCACGACTTGTGAACGATCTCACCCGTTCAATACATCAGGCGATGACCCGCCTCGAGACCGTACATCGCAACTTCGTCAACTCGGATTTCCGACGCGTCATCTTGGACCCGTGCAGATGACGACCGATACGGCATTGGGCGTTACCAAACGAGTCGTAAATGACAAAAGTGAGCGCATCGTATCCATAGGTCCCTTCGAAGCTTGATGCGCCACATTCCCGTCCATTTCTCCAAAAAAAAAAAAAAAAAAGTTCAGTTGGACGACATACCTTACGTTGTATGTCCCCCAACTATCATGCCATCCAGTCCTGATCACGACTTTCGTAGGTGTTTCCAACTATCAAATTCAACGCCAAGGAGAGCGTCGAGATGCCATTCAGTCAGTCCCAGTTATATTAATTGCCTAGTTCGGTAAACGCATACACTACAGAGTACATCGCCGATCGACCTGGCGGGGAACCGCTTCTTCCACCCGGAATGAGAGCGTTGCTGTACGAAGACTTGAATAAGGGCTTTGATTTTTGATGGTGGTGGTGTTGATGCGTGTACGTGTTCACCCGACGAATATCAGGGTCGTGGCATGCGCGGGAAGTCTACCGGCCTTGCTTGTGCTTTCACAAACGACGCTAATCATTATAACATGATGCTTGATACCATCTAACAAGATACAGCAATAGGATATTACAAATGACAGCATCTCCATACAATAGATACGGATGGTATATGTACGAGTCCAGGTCCCTTAAAGTGTCACCACACAAAGTATAAAGAAAAGATCGACAACATGAATATACAAACGATTTTAGCCAGTCATTGCGAACGTCGCTTCCAAAAAAAAAATAGCGTTCGGCAAAGTGATGATGGTGACTCGACTGCGCTGGTGATGAATGAGGCGATGATAAATGGAAACTTGTGTAGATATTGAAAGACGGTGAGTGATGTCATGAGCATTACCTAGCTACAGCCTGCTGTTGCCGTTCGAGTGTCTCGAGCGCTTGTGGATCCCAAGGCGGTGGATATCTCGCATCGACTAAATTCTGATCCAACAGCGCGTCCTTCATCCGATCCCGGTCGTTCATACGCATCCGGACCCGACATCGAACAAGGCGGAGCTTCGTCCTTGTTATCCCTGTGACATGCAAACGTAAAGTTTAAACGACATCGAAACGAAAGGACACTCACACGTCGCTATCGTGTTCCGATCTTCCTCCATAAATGGGTTGTCTTGTTGTAGGTCGTCTTGGAGAGTGTAAAGACACCACAACGACTCTTCGTACAGCTTCTCGCATTCGTCGGGGCTTCTCGCCTGATCCAAGAGTTCCTTCCGAGCAGCCGTCCGACTCTGCAAAAACCACAAGACGTTAACGAAGACGTCAATGAAGAGATAAAGTACTGACGAGCATCAGGGCCCGGTCGTATACTAGCTGGTCGAGGTATATCTTAGGACCGTCGTATTGCGCTGGCAGCCATGTCTTCACGAGCGCCGCGCGGTCGTTACACTTGATAAATTGTTCTTTGAACCATGCAAGCGCTGGCCAAGGGTCATGAGCTCATGTTCAACAAGCACAATACGGAGTATTCACCATCATCAAAACCCGCGCTGACCACAAAGTCCCCATCAGGATACCGCATACGTAGATGCTCTTGATAATTCCGTAGTTTATCAATCCCCCTTTGCGAGAAGGACATCAAGAGCATGTACACTGCAACACACGTGACAGCAGTGAACTCCGCCTCTTGATCTGCATTCCGCCGACGCTCGGCATGCTTTTCAGCCTCGCCTTCTCGACGTGCAAACTTGGTAGGATCAGGAAGGGGTTCTGAGCAGGAGAAGTAATCCATCAGTAACGACAACAAACAACGAAGGACACCAAAGAAGGCTGACTCTGTGGAACTGCCTTCACTGCCTCGTACATCTCATCCGCCCAATGCGTCAACACGTCCGTCTTTTGTGCTAATCCCTCCAATGCAGCAAGTAGGTCGTCCTCCATCGGATCACGGATGGCGAGCGTGCCGTCTCTGTCCATCTCTCCTTCATCCGTGGGCGATCTTAGCAAGATCTGCGGCCGACGTGGTGACGGAGGTGCACGGTAATGACCCTCACCTGGGGAAATAGGTGACTTAGGCGTCGATACCCCGAATAATTTGCGAGATGCAAGCGACAACGCACGACTGAGTGCATTAGAGGCTGCGCGAGTAGGGGAAGAGGAAAGAGGGGACGAGAGGGGGGTAGCAAAAGGATGTGGTGGGGGAGGAAACGTGGGAATGGGTGCAGTTAGAGGGGAATTCGAGCGGGGCGTGGGTGATATGCGCTCTGGGGTAGGCGTTTCATCCGCAAGGGGAGATCCGGCAGTGCGATGCTCGCGGGGCGTCCTGCGACGGGCAGTACTGAGTTCTGTGAATGTCTTAATGAGGGATCTACATGAATCTCGGAACGGGGTGCGGTTTACCATCGACTGCGCGATTAAACTCGAGCGCGCGCACATCGCCGACAAGAACATACTCCTTTCGAATGATTCCATCCTCTTCCGATTCGCCAGGGATAACCGATCCTTCGGTAGATAGGGGCTTAGGGGCGGAGCGACCTTTAGCATTTTCGGCAACCGGATCAGGTTGCGCGTCAGATCCGATTTGAGCAGCTTCAAACGGTTTTGGGGATGCCTTACCACGCGACGAGGTTGGACTACCCCTACTAAATCAGTGTCACCAAACAAGTTATAAAACGCCTTGATATAATACCTTCGAGAAGAAGGGCCAGGGTTAGCGACTGCACCCGTATCCCCGGAAGTCATCTCCCTTCTCCGAAAGTGAAACTTGCTCGGCGGAATCATTGCCTTGGGATCGAGTACCTCTGGAGGAATTACCTTGTGATGCTCCGGGATTTTACCAACAGGTGGATCTTCCTCGTCTTCTGTTTGCATACTGGGGACAGTGGCGATGGTCGTCGCGCGCGACGGTGGTTCAGGAGTTGGGCGAGGAAACTTGGATTTCGCGAGAGCTTCACTTTTAAAGAATTCTTCGAAGCTAGCACGCTCTGTAGGCCGACGTCTCAGAAGAGTACGAATGAGTTCCTTGATGTCGGGGGGTACAGGTTGTGGTTCTTCCGGTTTTGTCGTGGATGTGGAATGTGGAGGGAAATTATTTGCATTTGCGCGCGAAGGATCCTCGTCGGGAAATTTGACACCTCTTGAGTGTTCGATCTTCTTCAAGAGTTCGACGTGATTCTGCGCGCGAAATGGCGGTCTCCCCACACACATCTCGTATAAAACAGCACCAACACTCCAAAGATCAGCTTTTGCATCGTACTTCTCATATCGTAGGATCTCAGGCGCCATGTACAGCCTAAGCCAATGCTCAGATTTCAGTGCTAGTTCCCGTATCGAGTACGAACTCACGGTGAGCCACACAGAGTCTCTGCTAGCATTGCATTAGGAAGGGAGCGTGCAAACCCAAAATCGGCAACCTTCAGGATGGGTACACCAATAGGATGGCCTTTTGCTAGTTCCTCCGGGGGAGCTGGATTCAGAAGCAAGTTCTACGTTCAATGAGTACCGAATGCCCCAAATGAACGACGTAGGGCTACCTGTGGCTTGATATCACGATGTATTAAGTTTCTGGTTCTCAGGAATTTCAGTGCTCGTGCTTTTCAAAGCAGTGTTATTATTGTGTACAGAATAACGAGAAATAATAAATACCTAGCTGACGCAGGAAGCTGCGAACGACGATTTCATCAAGGCCGCCAGATCTTGGATGAGGATAATATTGCAAGGCAGCTCCGGGAGTCGGTACGTATTCGAGGCCCTCGACGCGACCGCGCTTCTTGATGTAATTGGTGAGGTCGCCGCCTGCGCAGTATTCCATGATGAGGAATATGTTTCGTTCTGCACGCTGAAAAACGACATGTGAGTGGGAGATACGACCCAGACTGCCTCGGAACGACAAAGAAAGATAGTCGGACACAATCCGATCGCGATGGAGGTATTCACGCGCTCTCTGTCGGTACGATAGCGACTCTGGACGTATCCCACACCAAAGATTTTGAACCAAAGATGGAATCCCACATACTACGATGTCGATAAGCTTCGTGATATGGCGATGAGATAGCGACTTTAGAATTTCGATTTCGCTTTGCAGATTATCGAGTAATTTGGCTGTGAGAATATCCTTTCGAACGGATTTGATGGCGACGGTGTGGTGGGTTTCCTAGCGGGCGCCAAGAACACTAAACCAAGGAACCAAGACAACGGTTGCACGATACGTACTTCGTGATATCCCTTGTACACGGTGGCAAAGCTCCCCTTGCCAATGTCGCTGACGATCACGTATGGACGGGCCTCGTCGTCGTCGGTCGCCCGCCTGGTAGTGTGCTCGTCAGGGGGCATGCTTGGTGGACGCCCTGTCGCGGGAGATGCTTGCATGAAACGGGCAGATGTTGGTAGAAGAAAGAGAACAGCTTTGAGTGGCGTCGCAGTTCCGGCTTGCCAATTAGCTTTGCAGGGGTCACTTCGAGGGAAGAACCATCATGCAGCTACATTTCCCATATTTGGAAACCTGTTCCACTCAACCCACGCATGCTGACTAATGACTCACGCGGGGGCCACTTGCCGATCGGCACCGTAGCTGAGCCTGAATCTCCTTTGCTGCCGGGGATATGCCGGGGCGCTCGCCTCAGGGAATCCAGCTGAAGTTTGAGCGGAGACTGAGTTACCTCACCGCCGAACTTGATCATTTCGAGAACTTATTTGTAGTAGATCGACCATTACTGCTACGCTGATCTTTCCGGTGCTGTGATATGTGTTAGGTGCTGTGAAATTGCATGGGGGGTGAAAGGTGCACATGGCACATGCACTGATCAGACGGCGACCTCATGTGTTCCTATGCTCATGTTGATCAACACAACCACTGGCACTCCACATCGTTCGTCGAGCAACACCTCTGGGGACCGATAGGTATGGATGAAATGGTCTGAAGCTCATATGCATGCCTCGGCATTCGCTGTTGATCGAGGGGTTGATTGATTCACGTGGTACGTGGCTTGGAGATGCCTCACTCGTGGGGCTCAACTTGTAGAGACACCCCCATTCTCCATATCGAGTTCATTGTACTCCAGAGGAGTTTGCGATATACCTGGTAAAATGGCGAGAAAAGTCGTTTGTCAGGGTGCCGCTTGTTGCCTGACCATGTCTCGTTATGGGACGAGTTGAACTCTGGGACCTTGTCGTTGATGAGCGGTGATAATCGTGTCGTAGAGGATCCTTCGCGCATGTGAGCGTTTCTCATACTGTCCATGTCCTTTGCTGAAGATGTCGAATAGGGCCCTCACATATGGACGTACGTGTGTCCTTCTCTGCCTCACCAGCTACGCCATATGTTTCAAGTTCGTGCCTACCTCAACACGTGCCCTTGCGAAGGGCGGGACCAGATTACATGGTTGAGGAGACAGTACCGCGCTCATCATGCCCAACCGAAAGACTCAGTACATGCATGTCTCACTGTTGGCCTTGCTCAATGCGTTATCAACACACTGATGCCATTCAAGGATCCTTATCGCACTCTCGCCTCAGCCTCCTACCTGGAAGCCCGCATGTGATTGTCCCTTTTCAGCCATAGGGCCTGACCCTCAATGAGCGTACCACCCCCATGAGACCATACCACCATCCTGCCACTGAATTATTTCGTAGAAGTGGAGCAGCTTGAACTTCTAGGAGGATGGTTTGTCTCAGCAGCTTCCCGAGCCTTGGAACAAGGGTCTGAAACTGTGAGGATTTTCCTCTGAACATTGTTTCGGAGGGTAGGAGGCAGACAGGACACGTGATGTTCCGCCCCCCTTATCCTCACTGGGAGACACACGAGCATACCGAGTTAAGTGACAGTGAACAAGTGAGCGGAGCCCATAATTTATTATAGGGAGCTGACTTGCTCTCTGCGTCTTGAATATTTCGACCGACTCGTCGAAAAATCTGAATAAACAAAATCTTTCGCAATCGGGTCAAGTTGGATACGAAGCGGTGGACCCATAACATCCCATCTTGATCCTCTATACACCTTTTGGCTGTAATAACACTATGCAGGCTTGGAAACCTGATCTCATCGTGTGGTGTACAGTGGCCATCTCCCAATGCCGAATATCAAGCCAGCATCCAAGTCAGGAGCCATGTGTCCCATCTCCAGTACGTGAACCACAACACATCCAAGCAGGAAACGTGATCGAAAGGGTAGCCTTGTCTGGTCGACGCTGTTGTAACTCGATATCAATTCGATGACACAAGAGCGGGAAAATAACCGTACCGTAAGATAGACCACCCTGTCTGAAGGATCGGACGTATCATGCATTTGTTGCGTCTAATTGTAATCCTGTCACAACATGGTATATGGCGATTTAAAAACGACACACAGCGACAGGTGGTGTTGGATCATTAGAGCCTTGCCCACTACTAGGTGCAGTTTTGTTTGGATCGGTAGGGTTGGCGGCCTTAGTATGAGGCGCAGACTGTGGTGGGTGTTGGGTTCCCGGAGATAAACCAAAGGAATGACGGACCTTTGATTTCTTTTTCCTCCTATCAGGCAATGCGACCGTCCGCTATATGGAGTGTTAGACAGAATTCAATCGCATGTAACAAGAAATACTGCCAACACGCACCCGCTTACGTTTCCCTGCAGCCATCCAATGAGGACCTTGACCCGTCGCGGTGGTCCTCGTTGGCGATGGGGAAGGCGATCTATCACGGGTAGGCCCACTTGACTGTCTGGGACCTCGATCGGACGTGCTCGAAGTAGGATCCTTATTGCTCTTCCTTACAGGCATTCTTGGTAACAACTGTTTGAGGTTTGGAATGACCAAAGTTGACCAGGGACCACGAGGATTTTTGCTCGGATGTTGTTTCGGAGGGTAGGTAGCAGGAGAGGTTCCCTCGTCTTCACTGGACTGCAGCTACAGCAATCTCAACATAAGCAGTGGCAGAGCAAAGATGTGTAGTAACAACGAACATCACCAAAGTCGAATTGAGGGGCGGCAGTACCAGAGGGTACCTCGACCTGAAATCGTAAGATCCTGCGGCGGGTACGAAATAAAACAAACGGTGTATACTTGCAGGCCGTCCCCCTCGCTGCGCCTATTGTGAATCCCCGGCTCGGTCGCGCCTGATTTTTCAGGCTGTTCATGACGATGTGTGCAGTGTCAGTGTCAGTACGACTTGCTTTAGCGATGGGACAACAAGTTCATACCAGGTTGGAATCATCTGCTTGCCTTTCATTCCTGGTGGATGTCTAACACGGTATGCCAACATTGTGAAGGATGGAGGTACTGGATTGAACAAATGCTTACATGGAATGGACCATATGACTCCGGAAGGATGTGATGAAGGTCTCGCACAGTAATTTTTCCGTCTTCTCGTCCAGTGGCCACATAGCCGTTGTCCAAGGAAAGAGCAATTGACCTTATTGTTCCACCATCCTCGATAGCCGGAACTATTGTCGCGAGCGTCAACGCGTCGAGGAACAAGATGGAACCATGTGCGAAGGTAGCGATGAACCTCCCATTGCTGGCGAGAGCAAGAGAATAGGACCCGCCAAGGACTTCTGACTTGGCAATCTGTGTCCCAGAGGACACGGTGAACAACTTGATTTTATCGTCTGATGCAACGAAAACTTGCTCGCTGTTGTTGGTCCATATGAGCGGTGTGATTGCCCACGTAGAAGGTGTCTCGATATCGATTACAATGAGCGCATCACCAGTTTTGCTTTCAAAGACGTGGATCGACTGTCTTTGGCAGGTTGCGGCGATGTATTGACCATCTGGGCTGAACTTGATTCCGTTCAGTGGACCACCACAGCGGAGCGGTCCAACGAGTTTCTCTCCAGTCGACATGCTCCAAACGTTCACATTGTCATCCGTTCTACTTGCTGTGGCGAACCTTGACATATCAGGCGAAATGTCGACGGCAGATACCTTTTTTCCATTATCCACCTGGATGGCCATTTTGTTCAGCTCCACATCCCATACGCTTGCATCTTCGTCGGTCCCACAAAGTACCCATTTGCCATCTCGAGACACGGAAATGGCGTTCACATCCACATCCATTTCCCGTCTGACGGCTTCTTTACCATCTTCAAAACGCCACTGGTGAATTCCGTCTTGCCCCCCACCCCAAAGATGTTTTGTGTCAGGGTGGAACATGACCGTGTATACACGATTGTCGAGGGAGCGACCTGTGTCAAGTACCACGATTGGGTCTAGAAGTCGTCAGCACTGAGTGTGATCACCCTTGGAGCCGCTACGCACCAGTCTTCGTGGACGACATTTTGCCAATGTGGCATACGCGGCCGCAGATTCAAGGAATCCAGAGACGAGGTATGTTGGTTGGCGGAGCCTGAGAGGGTGACTACCTTTCCCAGTTCTCAATATGGGTGCCTCGTGTCTTTGGCGCCTGTTCTTACATCGCTTCGACCAAATGGACAGTTAACTGTTGGCAATGGCACCTTTATCATCTGGTCTGCAGCGTTTTTCAAATCTCCCAGCTTCAGTTCAACTCCCACGTGTCAATCGCGTTCGACCAGGGATGGTAGAAGTACTTCGGATTCCAAGTGATCGTGTTTTCGACTGTATCAACAGTTTCACCAATTTGCAAGAGACAGCCGCGTCAATGATGCCCTTCCGCCGCCGTGTTGGATTTGTGGTGTGTAGCCATTGTTGAGTGCATATCATCCCTCTCATCACATTTCATCCCAAAAGGAAATCGGCTCCAACAGACGGGCATTTCCACGAACCTTGTGTTCTCCGTGATAAGTTCATGTTGGTCGAGCAACTGATAGCAATCATGCCAAGCCATCTATTGAGTAAGATGATGTCTGGGGACTACCGTGTGTGAACGGCATGGTCTTGAGCTCGTATGTGCGCCTCATTGTGGATGTTCGGTTGCCTGACCGTGTTTTGCTACAGACCATTTTCACCTAGGTCTATGAGCGTTGCCGGTACTGAGATGTCGAACAGGTGCCCTGAGCCTTTGCATATGAATGCACGCGTCGTTCGACTCGTTCTTCCCCCAACTGGTCGTAGTCTCACCCTCACCCCAAGCGATCGCAACGCTATTGGATTCCCAGATCCGGATGCCCGGACTCGACGCAGTGGACCTCCGCACATTTCACAACATCTCATAGTGTATACCGGAGGTGAACCCCTGAAGATGTTCTCCGTGACGATCCATCTTTCGCTGTCATTTGTTGATTGATGAGTCTATATCTTCAAGCTCGTTCGTGCTTCGGCGGCGCACCCCTGTTCGATGGTGGCCTGCATGGTTAAGTCAGGTGAGTAAATACATCGCCTACGATGCATGACCTTTGTTCTGTCTTGGCTGCGAATGGGCTCAGTCCATACATGTCACGCTGGCGACTCTGCTTCATGCATTGTGTCCGGTTTCATTACAGGTCGGATTCTATAGGCAGTGTTTACTAGAGGGGTAAAGCAATGGCGGGGTTGGGTGTAGCCTTCGGCTACCAAGGGCCTACCATCGAATGAAGACCCATCAGCCCGATAAAATCCAAACCTCGTGTAGCGTATGCTAGCTGTCCTCCCTGACGACGATCGAATATCAAACCAGTGCCTATCTCAGGAGCCGTGCGTCCCATCTCCGGTACGTGAACCACAACACATCCATGCAGGAAATGCGATCGAAAGGATGGCCTTGTTAGACCGTCGCTGTTGTAATTTAACATGAGTTCCCTCATAAAGGTGCGAAGAATACCCGCACCGTGAGATAGACCACCCCATCTGAAGAATCTGTTGTATTATTCGCTGGTTGTGCCTACAGAAACGAGCTCACAATATGGTACATGATGCTTAGAAGACGACGCACGACGACAGGTGGGGTTGGATCATTGGACCCTTTTCCACTACCAGAAGCAGTCTTGTTTGGATCGGGGGAGTTCGCAGCCGTGGTAGGTACAGGCTGCGGCACGTATGAATTCCTGCAGACAACC